>UESW01002541.1:25694-201399 GCA_900491605.1 Calamus simplicifolius | reverse complement strand
TTAACTAAATATGTTGATATAATTATGTGTTGGTGATTGATCTATTAGCCAGTTTGAAAGGAGACTACCTTTGACTCAACAAGAAAATATGAGTTATGATACCATGTACTAGTGATTGCTTTAGATCTATGCTTGAAAGAAAAATTGTTCTTGCACACATGAGATGCCTTATGCATATATGTGTCAATAATGACTTCACTAGCTTAGTTGGAAAGAAAATGTAATTTTTAGTGAATAACATGTTCATACACATACATCTGTCCATGATCACCTCACTGGTTCGATCTAAAAGTAAACATACTTTGATGTGTGAAAACACATTGATGTATGCTAGTGGTACGCATCGATGAACTTGTCTTGAAGGAACTTATTCATGATTACACATAGTCAGTGGTCTATTCCAATGGCTAAGTCTTAATTATAGTTAGACTTGAGAGAGTGAACACATGCCCCAATTTTAAATTAATTTATAAATCATACAATAATTTCACAAGATCCATAACTTACTTTCACAAATAAGTTTAGATACATCAATTCATAATACAAATACTCATGTCTAGTCAATCAATTTGATTTTTAATGTATTATAATCATCAAGTCTAAGTAAAACATGTTATTCTGGATCCATAATTTTTTTATAAAAAAAATGTATGTAAGATAGGCATAAATAATTCCCATGAAACAAAAAAAATCTTATTTTAGTAAAAAAAATATTTATGATAAAAATAAATTTATAGTAGATAGATATAATATAAAAATATAAATTATTATAAAAACAAATTTATAATATGATCCCAACTTTTTTTATTCATAAATTTATTATAAAATTATTTAATAGTATAAATTATTTTTTTATAAATTAAATTAAAATCAAAATCAATTCCCACCGCTTCCATCGCCCAAGCGCCCAAATTCCCTCTCTTTTGAATTATTTTTTTATCAATTAAATTCAAATAAAAAATTAATTCCCACCTATATGGCCATATTTCATTTGGCATTAAGTCCGCTCGCATCCCTCTCTGGCATTAATCTCTCTTCCGTCCGCTCGCCTCTGTCGGCTCGCATCCCTCTCTTCCGTCCGCTAGCGTTCATCATCTTTCGGTCACCGGCATCCCATCTCCTTCATCCAACGACCATTGGGCTTCCTCTCTTCTGTCCAAGAAGCTCAAGACCTAGGGGACGAGCAAGGTAGTGAACTTGCAAACAAGGTAAATCGTTACTTCTTATTTTGATGCCTTGGAACTAGTTTTTTTTAGCATATCTTTGGATGGTAAATATGATAGAAAATATGTAAATGAGGATTGCCTTAACTTATAAACTGAACCATCCTTTAGCTGAACAACTGAAACTAACAAAACCTACGTGGCACAGAGAAGGACCTCTTAAACTTGATACCTGAGTTGTGACATTTTTCACCCTAAAATATCCTCCCTTGATCACTGATCAAGTGATCCTCATGTTGAATACATAAATGTCTAATAAGATCTTGATGCTAAATGATTGGAGAACTGTTAGATGATTATGTTAATAAGGTTAATGCAAGAACTAGGATTTCAGTTTTAGTGCAAAATTTGACTCAGCCTTAGGTCAAAACATTTTTTTCCCCAATATTTCAGAACATCATGACTATAGCATAATGATGGGAAAAAATCTAAAGTCATAATACCATAGCTCAAAGATTTAAATTAGATAATAAAAAATTGCAAAGGATATTCTATATAACTGACATTAGCTATTTATATGAAGACTATATTGTATTAATTCAATTTAAGTTTGCACCTTTTAGTGTGGTATTTGGTATATGTGTTGAGTGGATGAATTGAAATTGGAATGTAGCAAACTTGACAAAGTACAGATTTGTCTTTATAAATGTGAAATAAGAAAAAAAATGTTTCTTGGTTACCGTCCATAACTTGGTGATTTCCATCTATAACTGACCATTCTGGAAATGATAACCGGGAAAAATATTACTATAACTAAAACCATCTGCAGCATTATTGCTTCTCTTATAGCCATCTGTTTTGGGTGTAATCATATAGACATTATCTCAATAAATTTCAAGCTATTTGCCAAACTGTTTCAGCATCTCCCTTTGGTTTGATTAGCTGTAAGATCATGTTGTGTGGATTGTTCAATTGATTTTATTATAGCATTAATTCCTATTAACCACAATGAAATCACTAGCATCTCAAAACTTTCTTCAAAAGATAACTTCCTCCTTAAGGGGAATTTGCCATAAATTTTTATTATATTTTCCCTGCAGTCTGTTCTTCCTTTCTTGTGAGGGTATCTTGTTTTCTTATTCAGACCCTTTACTATGAACAGCACTTGCAAGTTACTTCTTCATGAAGCTTGCAGGTGCAATGATCCTACTGATTCCTTTGTGTCTTGAATTAATGATTTTTTGTCACCCTAAATCGGGGTACTTCTCCATAAGATTTTTTAATAGCTATAAAATAGTGGAAGGGTGGATTCACTCATGTTGTTCGAATTCTAGACTCTATAAAGACCCAATGTTTGGTTTATCCTATTAATGTTGAACTACTTCATTTTAGCTTGTTGAAACACATCTGATTTAGTTTAGCTTGCTTTAGCAAGGAAACTTCACATTTCACTGACCTGATGATTGGGCCTTGGGGACAACTTTACCAAGCTCGCGTGTTGATGGGGATGTTAATGGTTTTTTCTGTATCATTTTGGCTCCTATAGTTCTTCAGGATTTTTTCTTTAAAGCACTTTAGGTTTGTTTTGTGTCAATAAATGTTTAGAAGGTCAATAATGATATGCTCTTCATGCCTACTCATTTGCCACATGTTCAAATGATTTGAACGGTAGGAGCTTTCTGCCAATGTGGTTTATCATGTGATTGCGCATATATGAGTGAATGTGGTTGGATTATTTCTGATGAATATTAGTTAGGGCATTTCTATATGTCTGTGCCTATGGATGATCTGAACTTCGTATATTGTTCACCAATTTGCTTGTGGTTGATTTGGTGCTCCATGCTTGGGGTATGTTTCATGATGTCGAAGCAGATGTGTGTGGACCATTGCCTGTTTAGATTTGTTTATTCTTATTAATTACATACTTGTTTACCTGGCTTTAGATTGATCTGAGGGTACAATTGTAGCTCGTTCAAGCTAAAGTAGTACTTAATATTAAGCGAGCCATCTTATTTTAATGAATACTCATTCTGTTGACAAATAAGCAAATGGTGTATAAAATGTCATTATAGACAGATTTTTTGTTTTCTTTTTTTCTTTGTGGGGGGCGGTGGGGAATGCAAGCCACTACATCTATAATGTGCACTAATCTTAGCCTAATAAAAAGGGGAAGGAGTGGGCACTAGCTCTATTAGGGGAGGAAAGGAGGCAATTGTTGGTTGCATAGGTGATGTCATCTCTTGTAAAATTGAGGGTTGAAGGAGGGAGGCTCTTTTATGTGCTGAGTAGTATCTGATGGTACAGCAGAACTTCCATGCATCATACTACTTTGGCAACATTTTTTATGTGATCATCATGGTTCATCTGATCATGTTGGTTGAAAGAGGATTGGAGGAGATGAAAGAATGGATGAGAATGTAGGCTTTGTGAGGATTTGCTGTTCTGGTCATCATTTTTTCTGGTCATGATAGCTGTGTCTTATTTTGGAGACGTTGCAAGTCCTATGACAGTTCTCAAAATTACCATAATACTTAATCATGACTTGATAATTATGCATGTGATTCGCTTTATTGATCAAATCCTATTCGATAAATATCATGTTGAATGTGGCACTTGCCAAGAGTGTTTGGTCTCCGCTAGTTTTATCCTTGGGGATTATGTGTCTTGTTCCTTGTGTTGATATTAGATGGTTGTTTTTGTTGCATATTTTGACGCATCATAATTGACAGTGATGTAAATCTTTTAACTTAACCCAGTCATATAGTACAGATATTACTATTTAGATTAACTTTTTGAACAGTTGATTAATGGATATTTAGTCAACTGAACACATAAAAGCCAATGTTTATGTAGTGGATTCAGTTCCTATTTCCTTTCAAATGACTCCAACTGGGGCTTTGTCCTCTCAATCTGGCATTTGATACAGTGAGATGTGAGAACTCGGGTCACTCAAATTTCAGCTTGATAAATGCTTAAGTTGATTGTTTCTTTTGCACCTAGTTTGATTATGGATAACATGCTCGTTGTGAATCCAAAACTTCTTTTTGATCTCCCTTCTTTTTACTCTCCCGCTTTTTTTTTTGGTGTTTTAGTTTACAACTTAAATCAATTTGAGATTTATGGTAATTATTGTTGGAGATGGAACAATTATATAATCCAAGGCATACAGAAACTAAGTAGACTGATTCGATGATTCTATCTGATCCCATACATATTTAGTATCATTTATTTGATTTTTAAATGGTTAAAATGGTCAACTATGATATAAATACAAATATTAGCCAGGCATTAGATGAAAAGTGGTTACTGGAATTCAAAAGCTAATCTCTGTTTGAGTTCGTCATATATCTTTTATATTTTTTGCTATTAAAATTTTCCCCTTTTATATTTAAAGATTTTGGATGCGGATATTCTTTTTGCCTTGAAAAGATTAGATTTAAAATAAAAGTCCTTTGCTTACCAATGCTATTATCTTTGCTGCTTTCTAGCACCACTCCTTTAAAAGCGCGGTGTAGCAAGACTTTTCTTTTTTGTCTACATCGTGACTTTTATAGATGTTGAACATCAGCATGATGGAAACAAAGCAAGCAACGAACCTGGTGCTAAACATAACTTGGGTTGAAAAAGTCTTGGTACATCGTTTCGGTGCAGGGTACCCGTGCGCTAGCGATGCAGGATCCATGAATGGATCCGGCAAATCATCGCATTTGGTACCAGATCATGCTGCATCAGGGTGGTGTACAAAAACTTTTCCAACCTGGGTTTATGCAATGGTCCGATTGAACTTAGGTGTAGTTTGTTGAGTATTTGCCATTAATTTCTTAACTTATACAACCATTGCATCAATCATCGTTTTTTTTTTCTAGTAGACTCTAAATCTCTAATGGAGTGTAGAATTATTATGCATTGTTTCTTAATAAAGAAATGAGCCTGCACAACAACATAAAGAGTCCCGGTTAGTAATTTTTAAATAGGTTTGCATGAAGAAAAAAATCCACTGAGCAACATAAAATACTCATCATAAGGTTCAGAATCAAAACTAGTCATTTAATCAAATAGACAGTTGGCAAATAACATCTCTAAGGTGAGTATGGAAAGTTAATATATCAAAGCCAATTCAAAAAGCCTTATCTTCTAGTTGTATTAGTAATAAGAAGTTAATTTAGTTATATTTGTCTGCTGTTAAAGAATGGTAACTGGACTTTCTTCATTCCTTTTCTAAATGGTTAAGCATTTTGACATGGTTCACATTTGAGATTGATGATTACCATATTAACAGCCATTTCTAGAGGCAATTCAATCAGTCGTATCCCAATCCAAATAAGGTAACCCTATTGTAACAGAAATGAAAATGTATTCGTACCCCAAAAATCTGTTGGTCTAGATTTTATACTAAAATCTGTCCATCCTATTTTGCTCAAGAACCTGATTTGCATCCAAAGTGACATCAGAATATCTTAGAAATGTAGTTATAAATATGAATGCAAATTTTAGCATCCTCATAATATCTCTATACATATTAATATCCTCTAAGAAAAAAGGAGATGGGTATGGACATACTAATACACAATCTGTATCTGATTTGTATACAGCTCTCTCTTTCTATCTCTATCTCTCTCTCTATATGTGTGTGTGTGTGTCCTTCTCCAATTTTTCTACAGCCACTTCACTGAGGGATTTTCTTGTAGCAAAATAAAATCTGCAAGGCCAAATTAGAGATCTAGCTTCCTTTTCATATGTTCATAGATAATATTTCAAAGCTCCAAGGGTACTGCCAAACTCTTATGATTCATCCTCTCCAAAAATTGCAATTACAGCATAAACATTTACACATTTGTTTATAAATTATGACTTTCAATCTCTTTAGTTGTCAAACCTTTTCAGCCTCAAAATTGGAATGAAAAGTTCTTCAGAATTAAGATTTTAATTTTTGATCATCATAGTAATGAGTTTATCAAATTCATCTATTAGCATGTATCAAGCTTAACCAAAGATGAAAGCATTCCTAAATAGTCCGCTGGAAGAATGATTTAAAGAAAAGCACTTACCTCATCCAAAATAATATGTTCCCACTTCACAGAATGCAGAATTGATTTTCCTTTGGATGAGCCTAATGTATTTTCAAGTGGCTTGGCTTGCTTCCCATTCTTGGAATCTCTCCCTTTACCTTTTCATCATCCACTTAACAGCAGCTGTTTCACCCATCTTGACCTCTTCTATCTCCTGTTTCAGACTTTTTTATCTTAAATTCAATCACAGTTGAGTTTGTTGTATTAGTCAAATTTTATTATCTTTCATCTCTGTCTACGTTCATGGAGTTATGCTTGTCATTCTTTCAAATATTAGTCAATATTTTGTTTATGAAGTGCTTTTCCTATCCACATTCTTATAGTATAGTACCCACCAAGCAAGTAGTAACCAATTCACTACTTTTGTAGCCCCTACCAAGTCAAGTCCAGTTCTCCTGCATATCTTTTTCTTTACATATATGCTGTTCTTATTTTATATATTTAAAAGAAATTGATAATATTGTTTATATTATAAAATTCAGACACAGAAGTTGAACCGGACACCTACATTAGATAAGCTCTTCAGACACACCCATCAAAAGAAAAAGGATGGCAATCAATGGGTAAATAAAAAGGCAGAGACATCACATGTAAGTATTTAAAAAACTCTACTTTAATTCATATATTATACTATTTGTATGTTTAACTAATTGTATCTAATATCTTTTACAGACTAATTTTATACAAAAATGGCAAGAGGTGGAATCAAGTCAAAGCTCAACTGGAGAGGATGGTGCGGAATCATCACAGCAGCAGCAGCCTTAGCTCTCCATGATGCATATATGGAAAGAGACAGTTGGGGTAAATAAGGGAAGAATTTATGGACTTGGATCCTAGGCTAGCTTGCTGATAGGCTCATCTTCTAGCGGCACATCCTCACGAGTTCCTGAGGAGTGGATTCAGGAGCAAGAGAGGATTTATAATATGTTTGAGACTGTTTCTGCCCGAAATGAGGAGTTAGCTGTCTGAAATGAGGGGTTGGCTACCCGAAATGAGGAGTAAGCAAGTCAGAATAGTCAATTAGCATCTTAAAACAATGAGCTATCTTCTCGGATTTCCCGTACCGAGGCGTTTATACATCTTATGATGAAAAAGATATAGTTAATCCATCTACAGTTTCAGCACCATCTCCAGCTGCTACCTCTGCAAATGATGATGATTGCGATGTCGATGATGATGATGATGATCATGAGAAGGAGGATTTATAATTTTTATATTTTTCTATAATTGGAACGGTACTTCTTTGTGATACTTTTTTCTTTTGTTATGAAACTTTGGATATGATGACACTTGTACAACTTTTTAAACTTGTTTGTTATGAACTTGTTATGAACTTGGATATGATGAACTTGCTATAAACTTTTTTGAGCTTGTTATAAGTTTGTTATGAACCCTTGGATATGATGAAACTTATGGATAATTTGTATATATATAATAGGTGTATTTAAAAAAAGCCATTTTTATATTTATTTAGCCTCGAAAATAAAGAAAAACTATTTAAAAAATTCAAAAATCCTCGCAAAATCCCTCAAAAAATTTCTTGAAAAATCCCTCGCAAAATTCCTCATCCCGAGGAAACATTTTCCCTCGCAAAATCTCTCGAAAATTTTCCCTCAAAAAATCCCTTCAAAAAATCCCTCACAAAATCCCTCGGAAATTTTCTCTCAAAAATCCCTCACAAAATCTCTTGGAATATCCCTCGGAAAATCCCTCGGTAAATTACCCTCAGAAAATTCCTCAGAACTTATCCCTCAGAAAATCCTCAGAAATTTCTCTTGGAAATTCCCTCGGAAAGTTTCCCTTGGAAAAGCTCTCGGAATTTTCCGAGGAAATATTTCCCTCCGAAATTGCAAGGGATAAATTCCATCGAAAAATCTCTCGAAAAATATATTTTTTTACTACTTTTCATGTCTCCTAGGGAGACTCTTCTTAAATACGAATGCTGGTCTCATTCTTACCTTTGCGAGGACCAACTCTAATATCCCACTGAAACACCAAATTAGATGTGGATCATATTGAATAATGAAGAAGGAAGCGAGCATATGAAATGGCTTATGGTTAGTGGATTTTTTTATTTTGTGTTGACTGGAATAAGGGAGATGAGCTCCCCAATTTATTAATAGTAGAAATATATACAATGAATTACGAGAGTAAGGAGAGAAGAGCTCAAAATAAGTTTTCAAAAGAGATTGTATATAATACCCTAAAACTAGTCTTATATTGAATAAAAAAATAAAGTACTTATAACTTAAATTCACCTACTATCGATTAACTTTCACTTGAATTTTTAGGGCCATGTAGTTTCAACTCACTATAGGTTAATTGGACCAACATGTGACCTTAAGGATTACAAATAGTATTAGAGCTGACCAAGTATGCAGAAGTTGATGGGCATAAGGAAAGAGCTGCCCATGAGATGATAGTAGAGTCTCGCCATGGCATGGAGTCATCCTTACAACACCAACAATCTACCTCGCGGTAGATTTTGACTAACTTATGGCATGTGATGAGAATGTTGCATTATGAGAAGGCGATTGTAATATGTTAAAACTCATCCCCACATCGGATGGAAAAGAAAAGTTTAAAAACTTTATAACTCAAGTTCGCTTACTATCACTTAACTTTCATTTAGTTTTTAGAACCACATGATTTCAGCCCACTAATAGATTAATTGAACCAATAGGTGAGCTTGAGGTGTTATAAAGACCCAGCAAAGATTTAAGATTACAATGAGTTCTCCCACTTTACCAGTAGAAATGCAGCTCCAAAAGTTAAAAGAAAATAAGTTCTTGTGAATAATGATAGATATATGGGGGGCGCTATGGAAGTAAATACTTTAATATTTGTTTCTTTCTAAATGTGCCACTAGGTAGAAAGGATTGACTGATTCCAAGAAAGTTTTCAAAATTAAGGAATATGATTTTTTTTTTTCAGACACTCAATAAATCTTGGAGATTCTGAAGTTTTGAAGTGATATAATGAAGGCACCTATATATATAACTGGACACCGTCTCAATGGGATTGTTGCATAACAAACAACTTAAATTAACTGTTCATCCTTTCTTGGCTAGAATCTCGTATGTAAAGTCTGTTACAGAAGGCTAAACAAGCAAAGATCTTACGTCCTCCATGGACAATGACGGTGGAGAGAACGAGGTTAAGGCAAAGTATCGAAAGAAAATAAATATTATAACAAACTTTCATCGATGGCAAAGCTTAGATTGTAGTTCCCTTTCATACTGCATGACATCTTTTACAAGGCTATAATCCATGACATAACCCTGATTTGCTTGACGACCTAAATCCATGAGCTTCAATTGATTTGCAGACATTAATCTTAGATGAGAGTTTTTGGTTTCAATCGATCTTCCAAAGTCAGCAAAGACAGCCATGACATCAAACCACTTCAAGCCAGGAATTCTGGCTCCGCTCCAAAGAACTCATAGCAAAGCTGGAGGTGTTGTGTGGTCGTGGTGGTAGTAATTGAAAGAATTGCCACCTACGAAGTTGCCAAGCACGATCGAGAAGTCGTTCTTCCAGCAAGTTGACCTCCACTGTCCGGTGACAAAGAGGCTATGTTGAGCCCTCGGCCACAAGGAACTTAGGTTTGGGTGGTATGGAACAATATAAAAAAACAGTGGTCACCATGGATGATAGTTTTGGCTTTTGTTTTGGTTTTCACCTTACAATATAAAAAAAAAGGTCACCATCGATGCCATACGATATAAAAAAATAGTGGTCACCATGGATGATAGTTTTGGTTTTGGTTTTGGTTTTCTCCTAATAATATAAAAAAACGATGGTCACCATGGATGATAGTTTTAGCTTTGGTTTTGGTTTTCTCCTCGGATGAAGTGGCAAAAGAAATATAAGAGGAGACCGGGGAAGGATTGTATGCAACGTATCCTTCTGGAAAGTTTTCATCATGTGTTCTATTTAATTATATATTTAATGTCCTATCTTTCTCAAAAATTATAATCCCACATCCTATTTATTTATTGCATATTTTAAACTAAGTTATAATCTTCTTGCATTTGCTAAGGAGATAAATGTTCCATATCTAGCTATAGCAAATACTGATAATCTAGGGAGAGGCCATGGACATCATCAACCTCTCATAATCAGTTAGATATTGTTCCTATCTATTTTAATTTTAAATGCAGATCCTTATCTGTTATTTAAAAATATGGCACTTTGATATTTGGTCAGATTATAAATAGGAAAAAAAGCCTTACAACAGGATTCCTCATTTATGGTGTTGAAGATTTTGTTTCTTTTACAGACAGAAGCACTGCACTTGCATTCAAATTTTGCTCTGTTTCCTTAACAAAACAAAACAAATAATTCATACGAGATGCTTAAGAGACTACATAGCAGTTGATGATGATATTTTAGCAATTCTCATACGACAATTGTTATCATATACAAAATTAGTTAAGACTTTGAATTAGGGATAAATGTCTGATTATTTTAATTTGATGATCATGACAAAACCTTTATTAAGCTTGCCACCATTGATACTCATTATTCTTTTGTAAGAATATCGGGGTTATATATATATATATATATATATATATAATACATCAAATATAGTTGTTAGATCCAGCTCAGACATTGACTCGGCCAAAGGCTCGGGTCATTGGATCACTGGTTCAACCGTTGGATCTTCGGTTAAACCATTGATCAACTATTTTAATATAAAATATATTTATATCAATAAAAATTAATTTTTAATAGAAAAGTTAAGGTTAATATGATAATAAAACTCATGGCCCCATTCGATTCAGGCTAGGCTAATCGGATGGGTTGACCGGATATAATTTGGTGATGCTTGTCTCCACTATGTGGCCTAAAGCTTCTAATTTTCTTTAATTAGTTGTCATTGAGTATTTCAATTAAATTTATGACTTAGATTTAGATTTATGTATTTTTAAGTATTTTTCAAGTAAGGTAAAACATTATTTTTTCAATATTTATAAAAATATCACTAAATTAATGTTGTGGATTATAATTTTTAATAATTTATCATGAATGCAAGCAAAACATTATGTCTTGATTTTTTTTAATATTATTAAAATAATACTATGAAATATGAAAATAGTAGTAACTTTTGTAACAAAATGTAGCCTTTTCTTTTAATAACATTTAAGCCAAAGGAAAATATATATATAGCCACGTAACAAATGCCATAATGCGAGAAGGAAGAAGTTTGTTATACGATTTTGGTCTTCAATTTGGGTATAATTTTTCTTAATCCAAATTATATCTAGAAGAAAATGAAAATATTAAATTAGAAAATCCGGGCCTGATTCGCTTTTCAAATTGGGTTCAATTTTGACCTTGCTGGATTAAACGATTCGAGTTTGGCCTGACCAATCGAGTCAAGAACGGAATGGATCGGGGGTACGTAGACTAAATCCATTTGCGACCCGATGCTCTTAAAAAATATTTTAAAAATATCCACTCATCATATATCAACGCTCCACTTTCCATCATACGTCCTCCGACGGTGGAGGGAGCAATACCGATGGTCAGCAGTGATTAATTTTTACAAGGTTAAGGCAGAGTATAAGTGGAAAATAAATATTATAACAAACTTTCGTCGGTGGTAAAGCTTACATTGTACTACGTACCCTTTCGTACTTCATAAAAGAAATTTTACAAGGCCATAATCCATAATATAAACCTAACTTCCTTCATGTCCTAAATCCATGAGCTTGAGTTGATCCACAGATGTTAACCTTTGACGAGATCTTTCAAGGTCGCCGAAGACATTCATGACATCCCTCCATATATCAAACCACTCCAAAAAGGGAATTCCGGCTCCGCTAGAAAGAACTCATATGGAGATGGCGAGCAAGTTGAAGAAGAGGTTAGGTGCTGTTCATGAAGTAATAGTTTCTTAAGACTTGTCCTCCAGTACCTTTAATCGCCACCTGTAATCTGAATCTTCCAAAGCCAAAAGGTGTACCGACTTTCACTATAACATGAAGTTAGAGGGTAGCGTTATCAGTTCTTCCCTCCAATGCAGGGCTCCAGCAAGGTAACCTCTGCTGCCTTGCGACAAAGAGGCTGCGTTGATCCCTCGGTCACAAAGTATTTAGGTATGGATGGTATGGAACAATATAAAAAAACAGTAGTCACCATGGATGATGGTTTTCGTTTTCGTTTTCTCATCGGATAAGAGTGGCAGAAACAAGCACAATAAGAGGAGTGGGGTCAGATGGTACAGAAGATATGAGAATGAGGAGGAGGAGAGAAGATGAATGCCAACCTCATCCTTATATGGCCTTTTATGGAGGCCGGTGTCTTTCTGGAACCTTCGGTCCATCCTATTTAATTATGTTTCTCTCGAATCATCTCATCCCGCGTCCCATTCATTTTCTCCTACCCAAACGTTTTAATCCCCGGTCGCATTTAATTTGGTAACGGTTGTTTAAGTGGAAAATAAATATTATAACAAACTTACATTAGCGGCAAAGTTTATACATTTTTCTTCCCTTTCATACTGCATTAAAAAAAAAAGCAAAAACAAAAAAAACACAAAATTATAAGGCCATAATCCATCATATAAATCTGATTTCCTTCGCGACCTAAATCCATGAGCTTGAGTTGATCCACAGACATTAATCTTTGAGGAGAATTTCCCGTTGCAGTGATTGAAATGATTTTTCGCCGAAGAATGAAATCTCATCTGAAGCCGTGCGCCGAAGACGCTCATGAAATTCCGGCTCCCGCTAATGCAGGAAGCGATCTCCACCGTCTAGCGAACCCCCCGGTCGCTGAAGTGTGCCGTGAAAGTCGAGATATCTAGAAGAATGAAGAGTCAGTTATGGACACATGGTAAAATGTTACATTATGAAATGAGAGAAACTCAATAGGCACTTTCTATGTCTATAAATAGGTCTTGAAATGATTCTAAATGAGATTTTCCTCTTGAGCATTATCCAAGTACCTATCTATCAAAGAAACAGGCTAGGTCGATCCCACAAAAAAAAAAAGTGGCGTGAAGCAGAGAGCCAGAGAGCCAAAGAGCCTGGTAGATCCTGAAGAAAACCACAGAGCCAAAGAGTCAAGGAGCAGTTGCAGAGCTATAGAAAGCTCCGAGTGCAGAAGGTGCTCGTACAAGAGTTGCTCGTGAAGCCGTTCCCAAGGTGATAAGCTATAATATGAAGCTAGAGAGCAGCATGTCCAGTCGTTCCTCCAATGCAGGACACCACCAAGGCGATCTCCACCGTCTGGCGAGAAGAGGCTGCCTCGAGACCCCCGGTCGCAAGATATATTAGGTATGGATGGTATTGGAACAACAGAAAAACTAATGGCGCCGGCCACCATGGATGATAGTTTTTTTGGTTTGGGTTTTGGTTTTCTCATCGGATAGAGTGGCAAAAAGAAATACAAGAGGAGACCAGGGAAGGAATATTCTATGGAAGATAGAGAGGAGAACGAGAGAACAGGTTAATATTTAATCCCTATGGCAATTTCATCTCATCTCTGCATGGCCTTTTATAAAGGCCGGTGCCTCTCTGGAGCCTTCTGCCTTCGATGCCTTTTTCCGAAGAGTGCTGTTTCTTTTTCCGAAGAGTGCTGTTTCATTACGTCTCTCTCGAATCTTCTCATCCCGCGTCTCATGCATTTATTCATCTTTCCTAGACGTTTTACACGCGGTCGCATTTAATTTTGTAACGCTTGTTTTGAATGTTCTAGTTGCAAATTTATAACCCTCTTTCTCGATAGTTCTTGTCAGTGTCGTAGCTCATGACTGTTGTTCCTTCTCGAGCCATCTATTCTGCTTCGTTTTGCCATCCTTTGAGCTAATATTTTTAACTCTGCTAAAATTTATAACCACGTTTTGCCGTCCTTCAATATTCCAATGTTCTATCTTTCCTAAACGTTTTATAACCGGTCACACTTAATTTGGTAACGCTTGTTTCGAACGTTCTAGTCTGATGCAAATTTATAACCCTTTTTCTTGATGAGTGTCGTAGCTTATGACTGTTGTTCCTTCTGGAGCCATCTATTCTGCTTCATTTTGCCATCCTTTGAGCTAATTTTTTTAACTCTGCTAAAATTTATAACCATGTTTTATCGTCTTCAATATTCCAATGGGAGTTGAATATGATCGCTTCTGATTTTTTAACTCCGCTAAAATTTATAATCGTGTTTTAGCATCCTTCATGTTCAAATGGGCATCAAAAATTATAACTTCTATTTTTTCTGTTTCCACTAAACTCTGTAACCACGTTTAATAATGGGCATCCAAAATTATTATTGCTTAAAAAGATCTATTTATTCTTTTTAATGGCCATAAATGATCAATTTCTAAAATTATTTTGATCATTTAGAAGCTCAAAGAGTTTTTTTAGGTCTTTTTTATCTTCCTATAAGCCCTTTTAATCCTCCTAAACTCTATTGATCTCTCTCTAGTCTCTTATTAGTTGTCCTAATCTCTCTTACTCTGATCTCTACTTTTATCATTTATAATTAATAATGGCTAGTGCTAATAGCTCTCATCCATCTTATGGCCAGGAGGTCTTCAATACCGACATAGTAGAATATAAGACACACAAGTCATAGATCGGAGCCAATATCCCCAAGCTCACAATAGCCATCGATGCCATGTCGACTATCAAGTCCAAGGCTAAACTTAGGATTAATTTTGGAGTCTGCTTACACTTTAACATCAAGAAGATTGCCAACAAGAGGCTTTGTGTTATCTGTAAAGTATATAAGGACTACAACTGCAACACTTTGAGAAAAATTTGTTATTTAGCTAGGCATCGAAAAAAGCACGAGAGTGCAACTTATGACCTCAACTAATTTCAAGTTAGATAGAAAAAATTTCTTATTTGTAAGAATTAAATTTTAAAAAAATATGAAAAATTTATTATAGATAGTGAAATGCCTTTTACTTTGTCAAAAATTAATGACTTAAAAAATATATGAAAACTATCCTAAATTCTATTAAATCTTACTATTTTAGACAATATTTTGATTATAAAATATAATTTTATATTTTAAAATTTTTGATAATAGAATAGCACTTACATCTAATATTTGGAATAGCACTATTGCATTATCTTATATTTGTTTTTTAGTACATTTTATTGATCATGTTTGAATAATACAAAAAAAAACTTAGTTTTAAATTGATTAAATATTCACACAATGCCACCACCATCTATACTCAAATTATGCAAATGATATGTGAGTACCATATACCTAATAGGTATAATTTTTTAATTAGTTTAAATAATGCTTCTAATAATAATGTTGTTGTTGAGTTACTCAAGTCGTATATGTTCCATCTTAAATGAAAAATTATTTTACATTAGATGTACATATATATTACAAATTTAATTATACAAATGGTTTAAAAATTATTGAATCATATATATATATATAAAGTATTATTTATGAATTAAAATATAAATATTTTTTATTAGATATAAAACATAGATAAAGAATAAAGTAGAGTGAAGAAAGCATATTCATGTAGTCAACCCCCAATAATTGGAAAAAGGCTTAGATGAGTTAAAGTATAAAACATAAATGGAATTCTACATATTTAATATTACATCTATATTTTGAATATAAAGATATTAATACTATATTTTAGAATATTCGCTTCTTTGATGAACTTATATTAGATTCTCACTAGAATAATTCTGTATTATCCTATAATTTCTGTAATATTTTTTAAAGCTACTAATATTTTATCCGATACTTATTATCTTACCTCTCCTCTAATTTTACAACAGATATATAACGTTATCAGCTATTTTTTATAATATAGAAAAATTGAAGATTTTGAACATATAATTTTATTAATGAAAAAAGATTTAATAAATATTAGAAAGAAATTTTATATTTTCATTATTTAGCTTTAATTATGGATTCTAGTGTTAAATTTGATTATTATATATAATATTAGAAATAATTTATAAAAATATAAAAATATCCTCTACTTCATGGTTGGCCCTAGGTAGTAGTAATAGAGCCAGCAGTGATAGCTAATTTTAGAATTTATTTAAAAAATAAATAAATTAATTTTTTATTTAAATAATAATTTTATAAACTTCTTAATTTAGGAAGAAATAGATGATTTGATATTGTAGTTTGATAGAGAGCATATGAGAATAGTTATTCTGTGCTTATCTCCATGGCCCATGATATACTAACCCCATCAATATCGACACTAGCATCAGAATATGTTTTTAGTGCAAAAGGATAAATGCTCGGCAATATGAGCCAATTGAAGCCCAATATAGTAGGAATGCTAATCTACCTCAAGGACTAGTATGACACGAAGGACAAGATACAAGGTTAGAAAAATAATGATAAAGGGTTCCCTTCAAACAACAATGAGTTGAGTAATAGAAAACCAAAGACAAAAAATGATGCAATCCATCATGGTCATGGAGGCCACATGAAAAGAATGAGCATGATGAATTATGCTAATAGCAAATCCCTAAAAAGATAAGTATATCTGATTTATTTTATTTATTTTTTAAAATTAGTTTTGAAATCTTAGACATAATAATAAATAAAATTTGCTTGACAAGTTGGTCCATCAGGCCGCTTGACAACCTAAAATTGAGACCATGTTAGACAAAAGATGATGATAAAGATTGAACTTTCCTTCAAATGGCTAGAAGATAGAGAAGAGGACTAAATAAGACAATAACAAGATGGTATAACCATAATGACAAACACTTAGTCACTCACAAATAAAAATATGTATATAATTTTTTTATTTAAATAATATTAAGAATTAGATGGATCGATTATATGGGCCAATCTTATAGGCGGGCACAACCTTCTTAGGCCATGTCTATCGGTTGGGCTATGCATCACTCCCCAGTCTAGCGGACTAGTTTGACATAATTCGATCCAACCCATTTGACACCTCTAAGTGGAATCTAATTTTTTCTCTTAAAGATGGCAATTAGGATAGGTGAGATCATATACAAGTCCAATTGGATTTAAATGTGGTTAAAAATATATCAATTTGACTTTAATTTATTTATTAAATAAGTCAAAAATTTTAATCCAAACCTAGTCACACTACAAGAAAATACTAAATAGCGATGCAATGATGGGTCGCTAAATTGCGACCACTTTGCGATGCCTCCGTGATAACAAAACATTGCGACGCAATTAGCGACGCATTAGCGACTCAATAAACCAGAAAATCAAAAAAAAAATTTATTTAGCAATGCAAATAATGCATCGCAATATTTTTAAATTAATTTTTTATAAAATATAAATATGGGAAAAAAATATTGCGATGCAACTCAGTGCGTCGCAATATTTTTAAAAAAATTAATTATGTTAAATAGCGACGCATTAGCGATGCAATAAATCAGAAAATTAGAAAAATTATTTTTAATTTAGCGACGCACCAATTGCCTCACAAATAATTTAAATAAAATTAATTTTTATAAAATATAAATATGAGAAAAAAATATTGCGATGCAACTCAGTGCATCGCAATGTTTTTTTAAAAATTAAATATGTTAAATAGCGACGCATTAGCGATGTAATAAACTAAAAAATTAAAAAAATTATTTTTAATTTAGCGAAGCACTAACTGTGTCGCAATTATTTTAAATAAAATTAATTTTTATAAAATATAATTATGAAATAAAAAAATTGCGATGCAACCCTATGCATCGCAATGTTTTTAAAAAAATTAATTATGTTAAATAGCGATGCATTAGCAACGCAATAAACTAAAAATTAGAGAAATTTTTTAATTTAGTGACGCACTAGTTGCATTGCAATTATTTTAAATAAAATTAATTTTATAAAATATAATTATGAAATAAAAAAATTGCGATGCAACCCTGTGCATCGCAATGTTTTTAAAAAATTAATTATGTTAAATAGCGATGCAATAGTAATGCAATAAAATAGTAAATTAATAAAAATAATTTTTTATTTAGTGACGCAAGTATTGCGTCGCAATGTTTTTTTTTAATAAATTTTATAAAAATATAAAAAAGAATTATGAAATAAAAAATTATTTAAGGAAATCTGAATATTCTTTTTAATATATATATATGTGTGTGTGTGTTAAACTCTAATCATATGAGAACTGGAGCGAGATAAGATACAAG
This sequence comes from Calamus simplicifolius, assembly GCA_900491605.1. Taxonomy (NCBI): domain Eukaryota; kingdom Viridiplantae; phylum Streptophyta; class Magnoliopsida; order Arecales; family Arecaceae; genus Calamus; species Calamus simplicifolius. Next base: position 183,045 of record UESW01002541.1, on the reverse strand, counting down.
AAGAACGAAAGTTAAATGACTAGCATCTAAAGAAAGACTTCGATCCAAACAGATAAACAGGGGCCAAAAAGAACAAAGAAATGATCCAAAACGGGAGGTAAAAAAAGCCCTAGAAAGGTAGACAACAAACCTTTAGAAATCGCGTCTAAGACAAACTCCAAAACCCTAGTATCCTTAGCTCTGATCGATCACTCAGGAGCGGCAACACGAACAAGACGAAACACGCCGACAACAGGAAAGATCTCTCTCTGAAACCCTAGGAAAAGCTCGCCGTTTCCCCCTTACGTGGATGAGATGGAGGTAGAGGGATCGGTTTCCCGAGAAACCCTAGTATTAGGCTTTTGGGAACGAGGAAAAGAAGCCCTCCTCCATGGCGAGCTCTCGGCGTCTCTCCCCTCGCTCTCTTCGCGACTCATGCTCCCCCCACCCTTTTAAAGTTTTCCAAACGGGACTACGAGCAACCAAGCACCATCTAGAAGCGAAGTGGAAGGTCCGCGGCACTATGCCCGTGAAACTGTCTTGGTCTACTGGCTTCGATCGATCGCAATCATCGGATCATCGCCGATCGGATCGATCACAATGGTCCGAGATCGGTCGTCGCCGACCGGGATCGATCATGGCTTCGATTGATCACAACCGTCCGATCGATGCCGATTGGATCGATCGCGACGGTCGAGATCGGTCGTCGCCGACCGGATCGATCATGGCTTCGATCGATCGCAACCGTCGGATCATCGCCGATCGGATTGATTGCGATGGTCCAAGATCGATCGTCGCCGATCGGGATCGATCATGGCTTCGATCGATCGCAACCGTCGGATCGTCACCAATCGGATCGATCGCAACGGTCTGAGATCGGTCGTCGCCAATCGGGATGGATCATGGCTTCGATCGATCTCAACCGTCGGATCATCGCCGATCAGATCCATCGCGATGGTCTGAGATCTTTCCTCTTATTTCCTTCTCTTTCAAGAACACAAATCTTTCCGTTTTCTCTCTTGTTACTCCCTCTTTCAAGAATGCTAATCATCATCCTCCTCCTCCTCCAAGCCTCTTGAACCCTAACCTTAACGCTACTTACTCTTCGTTATTTCCGGTTGTGTCTTGTTTGCTGTTCATTCTCTTGAAGAGCCATCATGAACAAACAAACCAAAAGAGGAAGCACAACGAGAACCAAGACGACGATCCTCTTGCCCTCTGCCTCTCTCCTCCCAATTGCCGCAGCCTTACACTTCAAAACACCAGGTTTCCTTCCCTTCCGTCCCCTCCCCCACCGCGCCGCCACTACCGCCACAACCACAACACCTCTCCTCTCCTCCCCTGCCCAGCAGCCGAGATCGGTTGTCCCCGACTGGGATCGATCATAGCTTCGATCGATCGCAACCGTTGGATCATCGCCGATCGGATCGATCGCGACGGTTCGAGATCGGTCGTCGCCGATCGGGATTGATCATGGCTTCGATCAATTGCAACCATCGAATCGTCACCGACCAGGATTGATCATGGCTTCGATCGATCGCAACATTGATCATTGCCGATCGATCGATCACGACGGTCCAAGATCGGTCATCCCCGACCGGATCGATCATGGCTTCGATCGATCACAACCGTCGGATCATTGCCGATCGGATCGATCGCAATAGTCTGAGATCGGTCGTCCCCGATCAGGATCGATCATGGCTTCGATCGATCACAACCATCGGATCATCGCCGATCGGATCGATCACGATAGTCCAGATCTATCGTCATCGATCGGGATCGATCATGGCTTCAATCGATCGCAACCGTCGGATCGTCGCCGATCGGATCGATCACGATGGTCCGAGATCGGTCATTGCTGACCAGGATCGATCATGGCTTCGATCGATTGCAACCGTCAGATCATTGCCGATCTGATCGATCGTGATGGTATGAGATCGGTTGTCCCCGATCAGGATCGATCATGGCTTCGATCGATCATAACCATCGGATCATCGCCGATCGGATCGATCATGACGGTCCAAGATCGGTCATCCCCGATCGGGATTGATCATGGCTTCGATCGATCACAATCATCGGATCATCGCTGATCGGATCGATCGTGACGGTCCGAGATCGATCGTTGCCGACCGGGATCGATCATGGCTTCGATCAATCGCAACCGTCGGATCGTTGCTGATCGGATCGATCGCAACGGTCCGAGATCGATCATCCCCGATCGGGATTGATCATGTCTTCGATTGATTGCAACCGTCAGATCATCGCCGATTGGATCGATCACGACGGTCCAAGATCGGTCGACCCTGACCGGGATCAATCATGGCTTCGATCGATCGCAACTGTCAGATCATCGCTGATCGGATCGATCGCGACGGTCCGAGATCGATCGTCGTGACCGAGATCGATCATGGCTTCGGTCGATCGCAACCATCGGATCGTCGCCGATCAGATCGTTCATGACGGTCGAGATCAATCGTCGCTGACCGGGATCGATCATGGCTTCGATTGATCGCAACCATTGGATCATCGTCAATCAGATCGATCGCAATGGTCCGAGATCGGTCGTCACCGACCGGGATCGATCATGGCTTCGATCGATTGCAACCATCGGATCATCGCCAATCGGATACATCGCGATGGTCCAAGATCTTTCCTCTTATTTCCTTCTCTTTCAAGAACACAAATCTTTCCATTTTCTCTCTTGTTACTCCCTCTTTCAAGAATGCTAATCATCATCCTCCTCCTCCCAAGCCTCTTGAACCCTAACCTTAACGCTAATTACTCTTCGTTATTTCCGGTTGTGTCTTGTTTGTTGTTCATTCTCTTGAAGAGCCATCATGGATGAAACAAACCGAAAGAAGAAGTACAGCGAGAACCAAGACGACGATCCTCTTGCCCTCTGCCTCTCTCCTCCCAATTACCGTAGCCTTACACTTCCAAACACTAGGTTCCCTTCCCTTCTGTCCCCTCCCCCACCGCCGCCGCCACTGCCACCACAATTGCAACACCTCTCATCTCCTCCCCCTGCCCAGCAGCCACCTCTTATTCTCCCCCTTTCACCTCCGGCCCCTCCGCCGCCGCTGCCCCCACTGCCGTTAGTGCCACCAGTCCATCAGCTTCGCGCTCGTAGCAACCATCGGATCGTCCATGATCTTGGACTGATCACAACGGTTCGGGATTGGTCGTGGCTGATCGGGATCAGGGCTTGGATCGATCGCAACCATCGGATCGTCGGCGATCGGACCGATCGCCACGGTCTGAGATCAGTCGTGGCCGATCTGGATCAGGGCTTGGATCGATGGCAACCATCGGATTGTCACCGATCGACCGATTGCCACGGTCCGAGATAAAACAATTTTTAATATTGACGCACATATTGTGTTGCAATATTTTTAAAAAAATAATAGTAATAAAAAATTTAAAAAAACATTGCGATGCAACAGATTCATCGCAATTATTTTCAAAAAATATAATTTATATCAGTTATAATAATTAAAAAAATATTACGACGCATTAGCGATGCATTTTCCTAAAAATTAATTTTTACGAAGAAAACAATTTTTAATATTGCGACACATGTATTGCGTAGCAATGTTTTTAGAAAATAAATGTAATTAAAAAAAAATTAAAAAAACATTGCGACGCATTATTTGCATCGCAATTATTTTTAGAAAAATATAAATTTTATCATTACAAATATTTAAAAAATATTACGATGCATTTGCGATGCAATTTTTCAGAAAATTTAAATTTATCTATTAAAAATATTTAAAAAATATTGTGATGCATTTGCGATGCAATTTCCTAGAATGTTTAAATAATTTTCTCAGAGAAAATAAATTTTAATATTGCGATGGATTCATTGCGTCGCAATGTTTTTAAGAAAAATAAATGTAAGAAAAAATTTTAAAAAAATATTGTGATGCAATTTATGCATCGCAATTATTTTCAGAAAATATAAATTTTATCAGTTATAAATATATTAAAAATATTGTGATGCATTTGCGATGCAATTTCCTAGAAAATAAAATTAATTTTCTCAAAGAAAATAATTTTTAATATTGCAATGCACTTGTTGCGTCGCAATATTTTTAAGAAATATAAATGTAATAAAAAAATTTTATAAAAAACCTGCGATGCAATATATGCGTCGCAATTATTTTCAGAAAATATAATTTTTTATAAATATTTAAAAAATATTGCGATGCATTTGCGACATAATTTCCTAGAAAATAAAAATTATTTTCCAAGAGAAAATAATTTTTAATATTGCGACGCATTTATTGCGTCGCAATATTTTTAAGGAATTTAAATGAAATAAAAAAATTAAAAAAATAAAAAATATATTTTTATCAATTATTAATATTAAAAAAAATTACGATGCAGTTGCGTCGCTAAGTTTTGCATAAAAAAATAAAAAAAAAGTAGCGATGGATTAGCGACGCATTATTGCGTCGCTAATCCATAATAATAATAATAATAATAGCGAGTGATTAGCGACGCAATATTTGCGTCTAATCACCACTATTTAAAGCTTTGTCAGGCCGGCCCCCTGCTTTCCTTCTCTTCTTCTTCCTTTTCCTACCCTAGCCGCCGCCGCCGTCCGTCCGCTCCTCCGGCTGCCCCCGTCTTCTCTCCCGGTGGAAGCTCCCCCCACTCCGACGGCGTCCCCTCGCGACCGAGGTAAGCCCATCCTCCTTTTTTTTAAAAAAAATAGGGTTCGGCCATGGCACCGGCCGTGGCCTGGCCACGTGGCAGGCCACCAAAAAAAATTTACTATTTGGGGGGGGGGGTTTCCCCACCCCCCCTTCATCTTCTCCAGCCACGGCCACGGCCGTGGCCATCTTCTCCGGCCACGGCCGCTGTCGTGGCCGGCCCTGGCCTGGCCACGGTGGCCAGGCCACAAAAAAAAAAATTTATGTTTGGGGGGGATTTTCCCGACCCCCCTTCGTCTTCTCCGGCCACGGCCGCTGTCGTGGCCGTCTTCTCCAGCCACGGCCGCTGCCGTGGCCTGGCCACGGTGGCTAGGCCACCAAAAAAAAATTGACATTTTGGGGGGGGTTTTCCCCACCCCCCCCTTCGTCTTCTCCGGCCACGGCCACGGCCGCTGTCGTGGCCGGCGGTGGCCTGGCCACGGTGGCTAGGCCACCGAAAAAAAAAAAAATTTAATGGGGGGGTTTTCCCCACCCCCCCTCCCGTTCGTCCTCTCCGGCCACGGCCGCTGCCGTGGCCGCCGTGGCCTGGCCATGATGGCCAGGCCACCGGAAAAAAAAAAAAAGTTAGGGGGGGGACCCCCCCCTCCAGTTCGTCTTCTCCGACCACGGTGGCCAGACAAAAAATAAAAATAAATAAAAAGGTAACAGCTAGGGGGCTTTTCCCCCCCCGGCCCCCTTCAATTAAAAAAAAAATAACACTCATAAAAAAATTAACTAAAAAAATTAGATTCTATCATATTTTATTATTTTTAAAATTATTTTCAAATAATTTGATGATAATATAAAAAATTATAAATATATTTTTAAAACATGGGCAACTTAATTTTTTTTTAAAAAAGTAATAGCTAGGGGGGTTTTCCCGACCCCCGGCCCCTTCAAAAAAAATTTTTTTAACACTCATGAAAAAAAATTAACTAAAAATTTAGATTCTATTATATTTTATTGTTATTAAAAATATTTTCAAATAATTTGATGATAAATATTAAAAAAAAATGTGACCACTAATCTAATTTTTTATTAGATTAGTTATAAATTAATTAATTTATGTCATTAGTCGGAGCTCTTTGGATAGACTGATTGTTATGTCTTGATTATATAATATATTTGTAATGCTAGATAGAAAGTCTTGTTGTATTATTTAATTTGCAGAATGATTATGCAATAATTAATTTAAGCAGAATGTTTATGCAATAATATTTGTGCATTTGTAGTTATTTACAATTGTTATGTCTTGATTATTTACATTCTGCTTCAAATTGAATGATGCATTAAATTATGTAATGCTAGATAGAAAGTCTTGTTGTATTATTATTTAATTTCAGCAACAAATTAGTAGTTTCAATGATTTATATTTTAGTCTTCACAAACATTTGTATTCGACACAATAATCTTAAGAAGTCAGTGACTATATTTATAGAACACTATTCCTATATATGTATAATTGACAAGAAGTTAAGAATAACAAGCATAAGTTCGATTGTCTTCGGACTTCCATATTATTAATCACAGCACTATAACCTTTAGACCCGTTTGAGAATTTGTAAGCCTTAGTCTTGCAAATTCTCAAATTGTCCTGGTGGACAGTTTGAGAATATTTTTTGCGATATGTTAGTCTGCTATTAATCATCGTTGGGTGAGATTGCGGTTTGTATTTGCTCATACGTTCTCCTAGTGTGGCTTATATGCCACACATTTAGGAGAACATATGGGGAAATGCTGCCGAAATTTCAACGTAACCGATCGATGATAATTAATAGCAGAATAACATATCACAAAAAATATTCTTGAATGGGATAGGGCCTTACCTTTTAGACATGGAGTGAAGGTAGAATTAATTTAGGACACTTGAATGCTTGTGAAGTCTCATGATTAAACGGACCGCCTTGCGGCCCGACCCAAACTCAAGCCCTAGCATTAGCCTGGCATGAACCTGTGCCTCGGTCCTTGCTAGCACGCCAAGGATCGTAGCCATGGCCGGCCTTGCAGGGTAGGGACCTTAGTTGTCTAAAAAAAATTGGTTAGTTATAAATATTTAATGGTTGTTATTAACCTTAGTTGTGTAAAAGAAATAATTTAGTTATATATTTAATGCTAATATAGTTTTATAATGTGGTTTCCTTTAATGGTTTACCAGAAATTGTATAAGTCGGTCAAAAATGAGCGGGGCTCGCTCGTGGATGTATGCAAGGATAAAAGATGGCTTGCTTAATCCAGATTTTCTGAATGGATTGGAAGAATTTATCGCATTTGCATGTAGCCAACCTGAATGGATGGATGGGCCTAGGATTAGGTGCCCATGCAACTTCACAGGTGTCAGAATAAAGCCTACAGATGTGAAACTGTTAAGGTGCATTTGTGTAAAAAGGGGTTTGTTCCTGATTACGATGTTTGGTACTGTCATGGTGAACCAGAGGAAATTCCAGCAGTTGTTACAAGCCAACAAGTGTCAATTCCCGTTGATGAACCATTTGTGAATTTAAACACATATGAAGAAATGGTGATGAATGCATCGGGTAATGAATTCAATCAGAATACATTTATGGAAGAACCAAATCCAGATGCACAACAATTTTATGATATGTTGCGTGCTGCAAATCAAGAATTGTATCCTGGTTGTGAGGGTCATTCCCAGTTGTCTACGGCTGCTCGGTTGTTGAATATTAAGGCAGAACATCGATTATCAGAAAAGGCGTTCAATTCTGTAGCTGGGTTAATCAAGAAATTTTGCCAAATGATAATGTTGTAGCAGACAGTTTTTACTCAACGAAGAAGTTGTTGCGTGGGCTTGGGCTCCCAGTTAATAAGATCGATTGTTGCTTGAACAATTGTATGATATATTGGGGTGAAGACTCAGAGCTGAGATGGTGTAAGATTTGTGGGCAATCGAGGTACAAAAATGGCGAAGGGGGAGCTAGTACAAGTAGGAGGAAAAGTGTGCCTTACAAGAGGATGCATTACTTTCCTCTTACTCCACGCCTGCAGAGATTATACAGATCTGAGGCTACAGCTGCTGATATGAGATGGCATGCCGAACATGAATCTAAAGAGGATGAAATGCGGCATCCATCAGATTCAAAAGCTTGGAAGCATTTCAATGAAAATCATCCTGATTTCGCTGAAGATATAAGGAATGTGAGATTAGGTCTTTGTACGATGGCTTCCAACCATTTGGTCAAGCGGGGCAACAGTATTCATGTTGGCCTGTGATACTGACTGTATATAACCTTCCTCCATGGAAGTGCATGAAAGATACTGCAATGTTTTTGACAGTTTTGGTTCCAGGACCATCAAATCCAAAGGAAAAGATTGATGTCTTCCTGCAACCGTTGGTGGCCGAATTGAAAATGTTGTGGGAAACAGGAGTCGTAGCCTACGACATTTCTATGAAACAGAATTTCATCATGAGAGCTGCTTTGATGTGGACAATAAGTGACTTCCCGGCATATGCAATGTTGTCTGGTTGGAGCACTGCTGGACGTCTGGCATGCCCTCATTGCATGTATGATTCGGATGCATTTACATTGCAGAAGAGTGGTAAGCAGTCATGGTTTGATAATCATAGGAAGTTCTTGCCCCAAATCATCCTTACAGGCGTAACTTGATCGCCTTCCGGAAGAACAAAGCAGTCACAAAATTCGCCGAACCGGTTAGGTCCGGCACGGATATATTTGATACTATAGAGCATTTGGGGTTGAGGTATGCTTGGGAACCAGATGCAGATAGAATAAATGGCCGTATATGTAAAGAACATAACTGGAAGAAGCGGAGTATATTTTGGGATTTGCCTTATTGGAGCACAAATCTCATCCGGCACAACTTGGATGTTATGCATATCGAGAAAAATTTCTTTGATAACATATTTAACACGGTGCTAAACATCCCGGGAAAAACCAAAGACACTGCAAAGTCAAGAGAAGAACTTAATCAGTATTGCAGAAGAGGTGATTTGAGGAGGAGTGCCGACGGGACCTATCCTAAAGCCTGTTACACTCTTGACAGAAATTCACGAGAAGTTTTATGTAACTGGCTTAGAGGGTTAAAATTTCCAGATGGTTATGCCTCAAATATCGGTAGGTGTGTGGACATGCATAAGCTCAAGTTGTTCGGCATGAAGAGTCACGACTGCCATGTTTTCATGCAACGGTTATTGCCTATAGCTTTTCGTGAGTTGCTTCCGCAACATGTCTGGAAGGCATTGACGGAGCTCAGCTTGTTCTTCAAGGAGTTGTCTGCCACAGTCATTACTTCTGCATCCATGGCAAGGCTTGAGGAGGAAATTCCAATTATTTTATGCAAGCTGGAGCGAATATTTCCTCCAGTTTTTTTGACTCAATGGAGCATTTACCGGTTCACTTGCCATACGAAGCGAGCATAGCTGGTCCCGTGCAGTATCGCTGGATGTATCCTTTCGAGAGGTAAATATATACATCATTAAGACATGTTGACATTTCAAATATTATTTCATTTGAGAAAATTGGTTAATTTTTTTTCTCAACTTTACATATAGGTACCTTAAGAAGTTAAAAAATAATGTGCGTAATAAGGCAAGGGTTGAAGGTTCTATATGCAATGCACACTTGGTCGAAGAAGTTTCAGCTTTTGCCTCGCATTACTTTGAGGGTCACGTCCACACGAGGAGCCGAAATCTTGGTCGTAACGATGACGTATGTGTGGACGAAGGAGAACCTAATGACGGTAGAATATCAATTTTTAAAGGTATCGGCCGTTCATTTGGGGGCAGAAGTCAAGAAATCTTAGCGATATGGAGTATAATGCAGCACATTATTACATCCTAATGAACTGTAGAGAAGTCGATCCATATATTGAGTAAGTGTATACTTCAATGCTTAATTGGAACTTCTAATTTAAATTACAATATACCATAATATTTAATTGCTAACATAAGTTTTAATCCTTATCATCCCATAAGGATGTATTGTGATAGACAACGACAGATGAATCCCGACATCAGTCAAGTTGCAATTGGCAGAAGTTAGAAACGGAGTTCGCTTACTGGTTTTATGAATTTGTGAGTAGTATCACTCAATCAATTTCATAATGGCTTTATTTTTTGAATTGGTTGTGAATAGCTTATTAATTTATAGGTAAACGGTCCATGGTCCACAACCGATAATATTTTCATTAAATGTCTATCGCAATGGCCATTGAAGACCGTAACAACCTCTACTGGCTATTTTGTTAATGGGTACAAATTTCAGATTGAACGATTAGCAGCTTCAAGAGGCACGCAGAACTGGGGCGTGTGTGTTAAAGGAGAAAGTGTTGGAGCAAATATGCAGGATTATTACGGAAAGTTAGTAGAGGTGGTTGAAGTTGAATATCCCGGTTGGCCTATGAAACGAACCGTATTGTTTCGTTGCGATTGGTTCGATCCGACAGTTCCTGTGGGCAAAAGGGTTCATAACGACTACAATTTGGTTGAAGTGAACCATCGACGAAGATTGCAGAAATATGACCCATTCATCCTTGCATCCCAAGCTCAGCAAGTGTTTTACTGCGGATATCCAAGTTTGCGCAACGACAAGCGAGATTGGTGGGCTGTTTCTAAAATCGTCCCACGTTCAACAATCTTATTAGAGGAGAGTTCATCAAGTCAATCAGCCGAGTGCCCTGCATTTCAAGAGGATGAGATGGAAATGCATGCAATTGAGGACGACACAAGGGCTCCTGAAACATCACTTAGAGATCCAAATGGTGATGTCCAAGAAATTGCGGATGCAAATGTTCGGTTTCCTTCCGATGATAATGAAACTGAATCGCAGTCCGATACGGCATCGGATGTTGAACCAACATTTCACGAAACAAATGACACCGATTAAACATAGAGGTTTTTTAAATTCAAATTTATTTTATAAGTGTTAAATTTTTACATAGTCAATCATTAATCGTAATTTAATTGCATGAATCTTTAGTATTTTCAGTATGACGGGCAGAGGTAGATCTACCGACGACATACGGAGTGAGCAGGGACGTAGCCTGCTGCATCAGATCACATGAGCTTTGGAGATGGAGAGTTTGGATCTCCACACATCGCACAGCCTTCGATCTCTCCAGCAGTCGGCGTGATCCTGCATTGGTATTACCATCCAGCCGATCGGCACATACCTCCGAGAGTTCTTCCACCATCGGCCGCACCGTACTTCGACTTGATGCTCATGGGCTGTAAGTATATACTAAAAATATATGTTTATGTTTTTAAGTCAATTACTTATAAACATGCATTTTTTTAACAGATTTATTGAGCAGCATCATGTATCCAGCCACATCAGCGCCGTATTTCAGAGGCGTGCAGATCCCAGTGGCTACGATTGGCGCCACGTATCTCCAGCCACGAGGGAGTTTTATTTTTCTGAGTTTCAGGTAAACTTATTAAATACAATTTATCACTGATATAAAATTTCTTAATCTTAATAAATTCTGAAACTAACTATTTATTTTAATGCAGAAAAAGTTTACGTGGGACCCTGCCAGCCATGATGCCATTAGGGCAGCATGGAGGCTCTGACGGGACGCCGATACTCCGACATGCTTCATCGTTGGAGGTCATCGGGTCAGCGTCCTGCGCATGTGCCAGAGGGTATTTGGCACGAGTGGCAGCAGGCCTGGCAGTCCGATGGCTGGCGCAGGAGGTCCGCATCAGCCAGCACGAACCGCCGATCCGAGAAGGGCGGTCCTGGCACGGGTCTCTCCCGCCATACTTCGGGCTCCATTTCGATTCAGGAGCACAGACGGCGTATGGTAAGAAAACATAAATATTTTAATTACTAATTTAGTTATTTACAAATATTTGTATTAATATCAATTTTTTTATTGTTATAGTCTGAGCAGGAGGGCGGAGATCCTGGTGAGTTTCGTCTATTCAGGGCGACACACACCAGGAGGGACGGTTCCTGGGTCGACACGCGATCACGGGAGGTTGCGGTAAGAAATTAGATTTATGTAGTATCTGTTTAATTTCTAAAATTTTATTTCAAGAAATTTATTAACTCATTTATTGTTGATTTTATAATTTAAAGACACGAGTCGAGGAGCTTCGCTCCCAGGCATCGCAGGTCGACTCCACTGATGGGGAGACGCCCGTCGAACTCTCAGCAGAGGAGAGTCGGCGTGTGTTTTTGGAGGCTGTTGGTGCCCAGCCACGAGACCGCAGGGTCTATGGTCTGGGCACTAGAGCTTCTACATATTTTCCCCATCAGGCCTCCAGCTCGCGATTTTCTGGTGATATTCCTGCCGAGCGTTTAGACGACATTCGAGATCTATTGCGGAGGAGGTTCGGCAAGACGTTCGTCAGGAGGTTCGGCAGGAGGTTCGGTAGGAGGTCGAGAACGAGTTCGAGCAGCGTATGCGAGGCCGGGATCAGGAGCTGCAGACGTGCGAGATCAGATGCGTCATTTGCAGGATATGGTTAGCCGCTTGTCGCAGGGTCTCCAGCCTCCACATGATCGCTCAGATTCTTGATGTATTTTTTTTCTTTTTTTATGTTGTACATGAAAACTTCAAAATTTTAATATATGAATTATTTTTGGAAATTGATTATTGTTTGGATCAATATGAGTGAAGAATGTTTCTATCAATATTTAAATTTAACGAAATTGTATTAACCGTTTTAATTTTTAATATTTATATTTTTTAAAAATTTAATTTGTGACGCATTAGCGACTGAAATTGCATCGCTAATATTTTTAAAATATTATTATTAAATATTACGACGCAATGATCTGGTGTCGCAATAATTAAAAAAAATTTAATACGACGCATTAGCGACTCAAATTGTGTCGCTATTATATCTAAAATATTTTTAATAAATATTACGATGCAATGACCTTGCGTCGCAATATTTTAAAAAAATTTTATTTGCGACGCATTAGTGACTCAAATTGTGTCGCTATTATATCAAAAATATTATTATTAAATATTGTGACACAACTAAATGCGTCGCAATATTGCGACGCAATTGAATGCGTCGCAATATTTAATAATAATTTTAAATATTAAAAATTAGTTTTAAATTTAGCGATGCATTTGGATGCGTCGCAATATTGCGATGCATTGTTGCGTCGTAGAGAGTCGCAATATTGCGACGCAATTGCGATAAATGGATATTGCGACGAACATCTGAGCGACGCCGTCATTGCGTCGCTATTGCGTCGCAATAGCATGTTTAGCGATGCAATTGCGATGCATTTGGGCGTCGCAATATTTTTTCCCCTTGTGGTGTCATTTATTTATTAAATAAGTAATCTAATCTGATCTGTTTATTTGGTTAGCAAAAATGACCTTTTATTTGAATAAAATTAAAATCCAATTTTGATTCTATCCAAAACTAAATTTACATATTGGAGGATTTAAAATTTCAACTACTCTCTCAATATTACAAATTTATTCTATCCATTTTTTTTATTATCAAAACAAGTCCACCCCTCCATCAAACACCCCCTCCCCCCAACCCAAAAAAAATCTCCCTTGATGCTCTCCCTCTCCCCCTTCTCACTTGGCATCCTTTACAAACTCATTAGTTTCAATGCTAGCATAGTGGGCTAGTCTTTTTATTGATATTTATGATCATTTCTCGTCCAATTTGAATAAGTTATGGCCAAAATTATTAGGTATTTTCAATAAAATTATTTTTTATGATTACTTTAGTTTTACAAATATCCCTTATAATTTTTAATACATTTTTGACATATATTTAAAATATGACCTACCCAAACTTTATCTTCACTTTTGATTAATGTGTGAATCAAGTGAAGGATTTTGATTTTAATTGTAATGATATTTCTTTTTAATTCAGGTTTAAATCCCAAATCTGATGGCACCTACTCAAATTAAAGAGGCTAAATAATTCAAGCATTACTATTTTTATTTTTTTGAATGGTCAATTATTATAATTTGATAGATTTACCTCCAATAGAGAGGGAGATGGCTAACTAGCCCATTAAGGGGGTACGGCTAAATGATGAGGTTCTAAGCTAGAATGGCTTTATTCTTTTGAAGTTCATCCATTATGGATGAGAAATAATGTGTAAAAGAAATATATATTGGAAAGAAGCTTATTCAAAAGTAAAAATATGATTAAACTAAAAAAAAAGGTTCTCTCTCACTATAAAAAGTATATATCAACGAAAAAATAAAAAAAACATGTTGATTGTAGTTCATGTTTTCTCTTACCCTAAGGTATGCATTAGCTTTTCTTTTATAGTTAAAAATATACTAATAACATTAATGAATTATTAATTATAAAAAGTATAAAGTGAGCAATATATATTTAAATATAATTAAATAAGCATAGGTACCTGATGGGGCCAGTGGGCCCCCCATAAGCCACTATGACAATATCTAGGCTCGACCTTAGTGAATCGGCCTTTCCTCCATGGGCTCAATAAGTCCAGGGTGGCCTCTCTGAGTCTACCACCTTTTCTCTCTCCTCCACATGGAGCCAATGTCGGCCATGGATAGTATCGGCCACCATGAACAGTGCTCGGCCACCTCAGCCTCGGCCTCGGCCATGAAAAGTGTCGGCCATGAACAGTGTCGGCCATGGACAGTGTCGGCCACCATGAACAGTGTCGGCCATGGACAATGTCGTGAAGGGAGAAACAATCTCCGAGGCATGCATGTTTTAAAATTTGATAACAATTATCAATGCAAAAATTTAAAGATTATATACTAATCTATCTAATATGCATCAAGATCATATCTTTGCCTTGTATATAGGATCGATTGATCCAAAATATGCATATAACTAAAACTATCAAGATATAGAGGTATTGGCCACTCTTCCAAAAGGTGCTGCCTTTCCTCCTTTTGAATGGATAGATCTAGAGAGATTCCACATTTGAGGCTATTAGGAGATTAGGGATGCATTTAGAAGGGGTAGGAGGCTTCTGCATCCCAGAGATAGGTTGGCTTAGTTTTTTGAAAGTTTTTCTTCTGATCGAGGATGTGTGGAGAGTGAGAGATAAATAGCGAGTTTCAGCAAGCATCTTGGAGCTCTTCCTTATGGGAAATTATGTTTCGAAGGCAAATGTGGCTAAGGCCAAATAGGCTTGGGGTGCATACTTCTTTGGAAAATACTTTGCACACCGCATCTAGTACAGCAAGTCCTATATGGGCTGTACTGCCCCTCTTTATTGGTCAACATGCATACAACCCCCATTAAAAAATGTTAAGATAGCTTTATGACATCCTGAGAGAAAAAATTATGATACTCTAGCTTTAAACTTACAACACCGTAGTTATAAAATTAAGACAACCATTCTAAAAGCAAAAAAAAAAAATTATGACACCCTAGTTGTAAACTTACGATACAGTAGTTATAAAATTAAGACACCCATTAAGAAAATCAAAAAAAATTACAACATTCCAGTTGTAAATTTACGATACCGTGGTTATAAAATTACAACATCCACTCAGAAAATGTGTCTGTACATAAATTTAAAAAAAAAAAGCTAAACGGATATTAATGCATGTCAGACAGCTTTTGTAATATAGATGAGAAAATTAATACTATATGGGAAGAGATGGCTAAAGTATTAAAAAAGTAGCTATAGAGGTATTAGGTGAGTCAAAAGAAAAAGGAAATGTAATAAGAAAATTTTGTAGTAGAATGGGAAAGTTCGATTTGTTGCCCAAATCTAGCAACCCAAGAGGGTGGGTAAATTGGGTTTTTTAAAAATTAATTGACAAGTATGTGCACCTATATTATTTCACAATTGATATCATGTTGTGAGGTGCATCTAATACACAATCAATCACAGAAAAAGAAATACAATCAAACACACAAAATTTATAGTGGTTCGGTGCCAACCTTACACCTACATCCACTCCCCAAGAACACCTTGGGAATTCCACTAGTCACCACGAGCCTAACTGGCTAGCAAACTTATTTACGGGCACAAGCAATCAAGCCTTACACACTAGCCGTCCAAGCTAGTCTTCTTGTTTACGGGTACAAGGGGACCTTATAAATCAATCCGGGTAGACCTCTACCTAACCACATTTCACAACTATGAAATAAATTAAAGCACAAGTAATAGAATATTTAATACAACAAATGCTCCTAGATATGAGTAGATTTAAAGCAATAAATGTACTTATCAACATGAAGAGCTAATCCCGAAAACTTCTTTCTTTAATGAAAACAAGGAAGCTTTCAAAGTGGCTTTGAATGCTCTTCAATGAAGGTAGATGAAGCTTGAAGACCACTTGAAGAACCAACAATAAATGAGCTCCGGTGGTTGAAAAAATAACCAAAGAAAAGCTTCAACAACCCTCAAACAACTCTCTCTTTCAAATAATTTTTCTCTCAATCAATATTTTTCAATCTATCTTTTTCTTTTCATATCTTCCTACTCTTGTTTTTCTCTTTTTCTCTTCTGATTCTCTCTTTTTAAAAAAAAACACTGTTCTGGATCACTATTTATAACCAGAACAAAAAAAGAGTCATTGTGAGAGGAAGGAGTCCGGCCAAGAAGTTTTAAGGAAGCAACATTCCAAAAAATAAAAACTAGAATTCCAACAATGTGAAAACAAAGAACTAGCCGAGTGTTTCAAAAATATAGCATTCCAATTTGTTAAAACTGGCATTCTAAAAATTCAAACAGAGAGCCAGCCGAAACACCAAAAAATGTGGCACTCCAATTTATGAGAATCGATATTCCAGAATTTGGAACAGGGAGCTAGCCGAAGCATTAATAAAAGCGGCATTCCAATTCTTTAAAAATGGTATTCCAGAATTTGGAATAGCGAGCCAGCCGAAGCAATACGAAAAGTGGCATTCCAACTTTTTAAAATCGGTATTCCATAATTTGGAATAGGGAGCCAACCAAAGCAATAAGGAAAGCGGCATTCCAACTTTTTAAAAACGGTATTCCAAAATTTGAACAAGGGGCCACAGAGAGAGATTTAAAATTGGAATTCCAACACAACTCGTTAGCTTGCCAAGATAGGAAGTCTGAGAAGCGGCAGAGAGCTTCTTAGAATTAGCATGCCAACACTATCAATTAGAATACCAAGATATGAAGCCAGGGAAACGTCAATATCCAAATACAAGGGACTAGCCAAGGATTTATCCAAATTGAATAAGCCAAAAATCCGAAGGCAATATAATGCAACCCGAATTTAAACTGAAGGCAACAAAAGGCAACCGAAGGCAACCGAAGGTAACCCGAATTTAAACCGAAGGCAACAAAATCTGATATTCCAAATCAAAGATTGGTAACCCGAGATTCAAGCAATATGCATCCAATCCGAAGGCAATAGAGAATAAATGTAATCCGGTGATAATAGAGTTATAAATAGGAGCTTGTAGGATAATTGAATCCAATTCAAGACAATGCAAATATAATTAATCCTGAATATCATTTTGTCGGATAAATAGCATTATATCATGAATTACAGTGTACCTAGGATAGACAAAGTGTACTGTTTCATAATGAATAATCGAAAATTGATTTGACATATAGATCATTAGCACAATATTAAATTAATTAGCACAATACTTAATTGATTAGCATAATACTTAATTGTTTTGTGTTTCATCAAAATCAATATGGGGTCAACACAATTAATAGTTAAAATTAAAAGAGAGTGCTATAGAAAACTACCTAAATATAGGAATGGAAAAGCCTATGAAAACTATAAGAAGGTTAAGAAATAAATTAAAAAGGTAGTAAAAGAGGCTATATGTAAGTGTTGTTGCCAAACCACTTTCCTCAAGCTTCCATGAGTGTCCTGTCATCTTCTTCGATGAGCCAAGGATCTTTCGGCAAGCTTCTCACGCTTGGAAGCCTATAAAAAGTCCTGAAGACCAAAGATTCTAGTGGGGACCCTTCGATAGTCAAGTTAGTGCTCTAGGCAATAGCCGTGAGCTTAAGAAAGCTCGAAAGAGAGAGAGAGGGGCTTATGGAAAATGTCCTCTGTGTGCAAGAATGAGCATTTAGGAGTGTTGTTGTAGTTCTGAGTTATCTGATCGGAGGTCCCTCTTATCCATTTTATGTTGAAAATTATGTATTCTAGATATGAATCAAATTCATGAAAATAGCAGAAGATATAATACAAAATTCCCAGATGCCCAGGATCCTCAGGAACATATTCATTAAATTATAAATAAAATCTAAAATATTAGATTTATTCATACCTGAGTCCTTTATCGATGC
Source organism: Calamus simplicifolius (assembly GCA_900491605.1). NCBI lineage: Eukaryota > Viridiplantae > Streptophyta > Magnoliopsida > Arecales > Arecaceae > Calamus > Calamus simplicifolius. The sequence goes on along the minus strand of UESW01002541.1, from coordinate 165,173 downwards.
AGAAAAGGATGAAGCCAGTGAATCCTCTGCCACTAGTCATCGACGTGTCTGGCCTCTAACGGTGATCCAAGCAGAGAAGAGTGGATGAAGACCTTCAAGGTATGAAGATGACACTTAGGGAGAAAGGGGTGCTGGCACCTCTTGAATCCCCTTGAAATATTCAAAATAGAAGATATCTCCGAAGATCTAAAAGATCTAATCTTTTTCTTCTCACACTCTCTTTCTAGGAGGAAGGAACCATATTTATAGAGAGAGAAGAGAAGAGAAATGTTCCCAAAGAAGATACCTCTTTTCATGGTAACGTTAATCCAAGAAAAAAGAAGATACCTTTTTTTATGGTAACATCATGGTAACAATAATCCAAGGAAACAGAAGAAACTCTCATTCTCATGGTAACATTAATCCAAGTATCACAATCTCAACCTTTAAATTAGGAGTTAGTTATCTCATAACTACATGCCCTAATCTGTACGTGTTCATCATCGAACCGTAGAGATTCATCATGCCTCATCCCATGGGCATGATTCCATCTTCACATGGCTAAGATTTTTCATCCATACCCAATAATCAAAGCCATCCATCACATGGATCAAGTCATATTTGGTATCCAATTATTTGTTCATCATATGTACAAATAATTTCTCCTTAACATTCCTTCTACTATAATGAATCATATCCATTATTATTTTATCTTCTTTAAATTAAGTCTTACCTATTATTTAATTGATCATCTTATCTGAATTAAATCTAATTTAATTCTTATTTTAATTTATCCAAAATTCTCCTTAATGCATATGACCCATTAGGCCCTTTAACATGTTGGCAATAATCATGTCCTAATCGCAGACCCTAGAAATGATTGGACAACTCTTTGTCTAAGTCAACAACATGATTATAGATCATGAGAGGCCTCTAGCAAAGCATCATGACTACCTAACTGCTAAAGGTTTTGTTGATGTGACCATCAACAACACCTGTCCATGAACGGTTACCGTATGATCAAATCCTTTCATTACATATCCCAAATCAATTAGTGGTATGGAATGTGTCAACCCTATAATTGATCTTTATTTACTCGATCTCAGAAAAAATTAACTCATATGAATTAGAACTTCGAAACCATTTTGAATTCCAACTCAACCTTGCAAGGATTTAACAATCAATTTAATCCATCAAGTGGCCGTGGGATATAACCCTTTCTATCAAAGAAGACAAATCATGTCTTGATCAAACACCATCTTTATGTGCTTTATGTCATACCCAACCAACACCATATTTGCCACCCGTGGCTAGAGCGACGTTTGGATGTCATCAAAGCATGACATTCCACACATGAGATGCAATGAAGATCTCAAGTCAAAGGATCACTCACACCACCGTCATTAGAGATCAACCATCGATACTATATAGAATATTTATATGGGATCTCTGTATGGGTAATCCAATGCATCGTTACAATAACGAGCATCCACACACCTATCCAAGTATCTTTATACTTCAGCTTGTGAAATCAGCTGCTCACCCCAAGGGTGAGGATATGCAATGTATGTCAGTCTCACGGTGTTCGATGGTGTCCAGTCCCATCTACATATCGACTAGGAAAGTTTAAAGAATCGAACCATAACGTGTAATTTGGATCTTACAATTTGTAATCTCTATTACAAATTTCATATGCATGGTTCACATTCTTTTGGACTTTATCTCACAGGCAAATATATCAAATAAAAGACATCTTGATAGATAAAGAAACCATTTTATTTGATTTGTATTCATAGAATGCATACAACATTCAATCCAATTGGATCTAGGGCATACACTAACATTTTATTGATGCTTGGAGTCTACGAGACTTAAGGTGTGGCCACTTGTTAAAGAATTTATGGTGATGGAAACAATAGTGAATCTTGCTTCTTAGTGGCATGTTAGAGCTGCAGGTCATGTCCCATCAAAGGTGGATGGCTGCATAGTTGGTGGGTCAAGTTTTTTAGAATGAGTGGCCACTTGATTTGGATAGTTGCTGCAGGCTATTGCAAGCTTGAAGGGCATGGGCGGCGATTACGGCGCTTGCCAGATGTGTCTCCCACGTCGCACATCTATTATCCTGTGCAGACAGCGTGGAACCAGGCATATGGATCCTACAATATGGCTGCTGGAAACTGCTTGGAAGGTTGCTGAGGCTGAAGCTGGCCGAGGTATTCTGGCCGAGGTTGAAGCTGGCCAAGGCTGAAGATGGTAGAGGCTAAAGCCGGCCGAGGTATTCTAGCTGAGGTATGCAAGCCGAGGGATGAAGGCCAAGGCATGCTGGCTGAGGCTGAAATTGGCCGACTTTGGAGGCCAACATCAGGGATCGAGTCCAAATGCAATCATTGTAGACTATGGGGTCCACTGGCCCCATCAGACGCCCCTCATACTCATGAGCTTATGCGATCACATGCCTTGCACTCGCCAAGTGAAAAGAGTGTAGAGCTCTTCATCTTTGCACTTATCTTTTCATGCTAGTTTCAGTTCTCATTCCTTTTGAATGGAGGAACCTTTCCTTTTTGCATTGCTTTGGATAATTTGTATCTGCCTTGTGTGGATTTTTTGCCTGCTCAAAGAACTTTAAGCAATATTGGAGATAAGTTGATTACCTTAGACTGGCTGGGAGCAGCCAGTAATCCTCTCCTGACATGGAATCCGAAAATAGATGCCCATCAACTATGTGTTAGGGAGTTGGCCTCTCCCTACTATGGGTTGACTTTGGATCTTCTACTTTTGACATGAAGTTTGAAGGTGGGTGCCTATCAACTATGAGCTAGGGAGTTGGTCTCTCCCAACTGTGAGTTATCTTGGGGCTTCTTCTTGGATGGCTGAAAGTGGCTAGCAATATGTTGCAAGTGTATAATTTAAACAAAGGTCATACCCGGCTGGCCATTGGATGCTAAGATAGAGTTGAAGCCGCTGAGGCTAAAATAAAGCCATTGGGGCTGTGGTAATGCTGCTGAGGCCAGTCTTGATGCCGATGCTAGTCTTGGTACCGTTGAGGTTGAGTTGATACGTCGAAAGCCTTTTGAACCTCAGAGGGTGACCCGAGAGTTACTGCTAGGACCATGCTTGGGAGCCTTTTGAACCTCGGAGTGTGACCCGAGAGTCGCTACTAGGACCATGCTCAAGAGCCTTTTGAATCCCGAAGGGTGACCCGAGAGTCACTGCTAGGACCATGCTCAGGAGCCTTTTGAACCCCGGAGGGTGACCCGAAAGTCACTACTAGGACCATGCTAAGGAGCCTTTTGAACCCCAGAGGATGACCCAAGAGTTGTTGCTAGGACCATGCTCGGAAGCCTTTTGAACCCCGAAGGGTGATCCAAGGGTCGCTGCTAGGGCAATGCTCGGGAGCCTTTTTAACCCGGAGGGTGACCCAAGAGTCGCTGCTAGGACCATGCTCGAGAGCCTTTTGAACCCCGAAGGGTGACCCAAGAGTTGCTGCTAGGACCATGCTTGGAAGCCTTTTGAACCCTGGAGGGTGACCCGAGGGTGCTGGGACCATGCTCGAGAGCCTTTTTCTTTGTGTTTTGATGTAACCCGACTCAGGTTGGCTTTTCTGTATGACATTTTTAAGTATCAATAAAAAAAATATTTTATCTAAGCATAGTGTACTTAGCTTTCATAGCACTCTTGCTTCCTTGCATTCATGTCTTGGTTTCGGCCTTTAGGCTTGATAGAGTGAAGCATACCCATCTTCTCGACTCATCATTCTGGACGTACATGCTCTAGGAGTCTGCGCGGAAGATAGTCAGGGGAGACCACGGTCGGGTCGAATGCTGAAGTTGGGAACTGAACCTGGCAGCCCGGAGAGGATCGAGATGGTGGAGTGGGATCTAGCAGCCCGGTGCTGGATCAGGACACCTACGGGGGAGAAGTTGAAGCAGACTCGGGCATTGGGACGGAGCTAGGAGCTCAAGTCCCTCGTTCTGGTTTCCTCGCCTCTCATGCCCATCTGCCACATTGCCATTGCATTTATGCTTGTATGCAGGGAGCCCAGGAGAGTAATGTGGTTGCCATGACATGCATACATACAGGAGGCTAGGGAGTGTAATTATGGCACAACCTCTTGGGGTTGTCACTGTCAACTTTGAGAAGGGAGGCCATCATGGGCCAGCAAGGAGAAAAGGGTTGTGGCTGAGTCCATAACCTCCCCTTGCATGAGACACTTGTCATCATCGTGGCCCGCTCAACTGGTTGGATATTAATTGAGGCCAGCTAGCGATCATTTGGACCCAGTTAATCCTTGTGGTCACCTTATGCACCGTAGGCATTGAAGAGAATGCAGCTTGTGGCGTTGCAGTTGATAGATGGAGCCGGCGGCATCACCGAGGCTATTGCAAATAGGGCCGAGTGGCAAAGGCCGAGGCCGACACCGTCGGCCAAGTAGAGGTGGTCATTGTGAAATGTCTTTGAAGAAATTTATCTTCTTTTGCTGATTTGGATACCTCAGCCTATTGTGGTCTGCCCCCTAGGAATCATGTTGACTGGAGTTAAAAAGTGCAGGTGCCCTTGCTTGGGAGGCTTTATGACTGTGGTACTCATTGACGAGCTTGATGGTGCTCTTGCTGAAGAGCTTGAAGATGCTCTTGTTGATGAGCTTGAGCTTGAAGTTGCTGATGAGCCTAATGGCGATGAATATCTTACTGGAGAGATCTCATACCAGTGGGATGGTGGTTGACCTGAGTAGCAACTGTTGTGTGGCCATAAAATATTGCTCTTGTAGCCTATGGACAGCTGCCACCAAGGTTTGGTCTTGTTGAGTGATGACGGTGAGTTGGTCCGCTTGAGTGGCTTGAAGTGGTGATGGTGGTGAAGTAGAGAGCTGGCCTCCTGCTACTTAGCTCATTAAGGGTGCCTCCCAGCATGACTGACGGAAGCTTCTTGGGCTCTTGTCATCACCATCCACCAATTTGATCTAAGGGGGACGAGGATCTGCAAGTTAGCATCGCTGATGATCCATTGCTTTGCTCCCCTACTTGGCGCGCCAATCTGTTATCGCCAAACCACTTTCCTCGAGCATCCGCGAGCGTCCGATCATCTTCTCGGTGAGCCAAGGATCTTTCGGCTAGCTTCTCGTGCTTGGAATCTTGCAAAAAGTTGTAGGGACCAAAAATTCCGACGAAAACCCTTCGATGCTCAAGTCAATGCTCTGGGCAACAGCCGTGAGCTTGAGAAAGCTTGAAAGAGATAGAGAGGCTTAGGAAAAATGCTCTCTGTGAGCAAGAATGAGCATTTAGGAGTGTTGTTGTGGATCTGAGTTACCTAGTCGGGATCCTTCTTATCCATTTTATTGATGCTTGGAGTCTGTGAGACTTGAGGTGTGGCCACTGTCAGAGCATTTATGGTGATGGCAGCAATAGTGAGTCTTGCTTCTTAGTGGCATGTCAGAGCTGCAGGTCATGTCCCATCAAAGGTGGGTGGCTGCATAGTTGATGGGTCAAGTTTCGTCAGAGTGAGTAGCCACTTAATTTGGATAGTTGCTGCAGTTTTGCAGGGCATAGGCGGCCATTACGGCTCTTGCCAGATGTGTCCCCCACGTCGCACGTCTATTGTCATGTGCGGATAGAGATGGAGCCAAGCACGTGGACCCCATAATGTAGTTGCTGGGGAACTGCTTGGAAGGTTGCTGAGGCTGAAGCTAGCCGAGGTATTCTGGCCGAGGTTGAAGCTGGCCGAGGTAGCTGCTCCGAGGCTGAAGCTGACCGAGGCTAAAGCTGGCTAAGGTATCTGGCCAAGGCATGCTAGCTAAGGCTAAAGTTGGCCGACTTTGGGGGCCGACATCGGGGACCGAGTCCAGATGCAATCATTGTAGCCTATGGGGTCCATTGGCCCCATCTTAAGGTATAAGGAATTATGTTATAAGATAGAAACTAAAAATGGAAAAAGAGATATACACATAATTGTAAGAGTTAAAGACAAAAAACTAGAGATATATTTTAGGTTAAATACATTCAAGATAATGATTAAAAGTTTTTTTAGAAGAAAGAGATTAAAAAAAAGATAATGAAACTATTTTAATAAATTATTAAATAAAAATTATATAAATAATTTAGGATGTCTTACTAGTTATATTGAGGATAAATTTATGGCGTATACTTATAAAATTAGAATATCTAAAGTAAAAGAGATTATAAAAAAATGAAAGTAAAAAAGCCGTGGAACCTAATAAGATTTTTATAAATATTTGAAAATGCTTAAGTGATACTGGAATAACTTGGGTGACTAATTTATTTAAAAATTTTAAATATTGAAAAGATGTCTAATAAATGAAGAAATAGCATTATAATACTAATTATAATAATAAAAAATATTTAAAACTATTTTTAATTGCTGTGCTATTAAATTCACAAGTCATACTACAAAATTTGAAAATAATAGCTAAATATAGATTAAGATATTATACTAAATATTTTGCTTTTTCTTTCTCTCTCTCTCACACACACACATACACACATATATATATATATATACACACACGTGCACACACACTATGGAAGATAGAACCTACCTGATGTGGCTAATTTGCGCATTCATGTCATCACGCATGCTGAGGCTCAATCATTTTGATACGCATTGCATATGTGGATGTATGAATATGCAACTAATTTATGCGTTCGATGCATGTTTACTCTACCGAAGAATGATACGATAAGACTTTTCCTTTTTAAGCTTGTTCTGTAAACGAGCAATCAGCGTACCTGAATGTCCGCTTTCCAGTCTTTAATGTATGGCTGCCCATGACCATGAGCGAGTCGATGGCGGGGGTTGGCAGACCGTGGACGAACGAATCCATAGTTATTGCGCTTGCCGTTGATCGACTACAACGCCATCTTTATTGCACGCTCTCGCAGGATCCATGGCTCGCTGGCCCAGATCTCTGTACATGGACGGATTGATGGCCACCGCCATGTGAGAATGCTGGCTGAGTTCGTCCATCCGTGAACCTTTGGCTCTCACCAAATCGTTGAAGATTCGTTTTATACGGGCAGTGCCAAGGTCAGGTCAATTCTACACCATTTGAGATTTTATTTATATAATGTCACGTCTCGACTCTGATGCCAAATGATTATGACACGACTGCACATTTATAAAATGGCATCCTAAAAAGCTTTCAACGCAGGTTTACCCTTAACATTCTCATAATTCAAAACATGCATCAAATAAATTATATCATATGTTCCCAAAATATGGCATGATCTATGCAATACCAAATATAATCCTAAGTATAAAACGTCATAAATCTAACGGTATATGGTTCGTCATCATCAATATATAATATGTAGATATCTATAAAATGTCCATATGAAATCAAACTAACTATGCTTAATCTCTCTCCACTAACCTCAATTCTAGCTCTGCAATAAAGTCCTCATGAGTATCTGTAAAATATATGGCTATTAATTATGAGCTAACAGCTTAGCAGAACTCATTACACATACATATATAAGAGATGTGTAAATATGGTAGAATAAATCATAATATAAAGATAATGTTTCTAATAGAATAAATCATACTGCAAACACCATAATATAAAACGATGTGTAAATATAAGTAATATCTTTTTTAGATTTTATCTTTTCATAACACTAGACTACATCATTTCGATGCAACATCAGAAATTACTATAACAGAAATACTAGCGAATCAACCATAGTGGTAATACTAATACTTTCCATATATACTTTACATGCTGGCAAATCAACCACACTAGCATTTTAAGGCATCCTAAGATACATACTAGCATCACTTTATCCGGTATTTTATGTGTGAACCTAATTGGCTACCATTTTACACCCAAATTGATTCTTATACTCGTGCCATATTTTATAAAGCTAATTTAATTGCCATCTGCAACCAAAACTAGTTCTACATCGAGCTTAAACACCTTACCACCGATGCCATATGTTTAAGCTAAATCGGTAGTCTACTCGTACTAGTGCTATATATCAACAACTTATTTATGTCAAATGTCATAAGCTAAATCCACTACAAGAAAATGTTAAAATAGTGACGAAAATTAGTGATGAAAATTTTCGTCACTAAATTGTGACGATTTAGTAACAAAATAGTGATAAAAATTAAAATTAGTGACGGATTAGTCTATCCGTCACTAAACCGTCACTAATTTAGTGATGGAATATCGCATCCGTCACTAAATTAGTGACGGATGGAGCAATCCGTCACTAATCCGTCATAAATTAGTGACGGAAGATGAATCCGTCACTAAATTTAGTGACAGATTTCCCTTTCGTCACTAATCCGTCATAAATTAGTGACGGATGGGGCAATCTGTCACTAAATTAGTGACGGATTAATGATGAATTTTCCTTCCGTCACTAATCCATCATAAATTAGTGATGGATTGAGCAATCCGTCACTAAAATTTAGTGATGGATTGCCCTTTTATCACGAATCCATCACAATTAGTGATGGAAGAGCAATCCATCACTAAATTAGTGACGGATTTTTCTTCCATCACTAATCCATCACAAATTAGTGACGGAAGAGGAATCCGTCACTAAATTAGTGATGGATTTCCCTTCCATCACTAATCCGTCATAAATTAGTGGTGGATGAGGCAATCCATCACTAAATTAGTGACGGATTAGTGATGGATTTCCCTTCCGTCACTAATCCGTCACAAATTAGTGACGGATTGGACAATCCGTCACTAAAATTTAGTGACAGATTGCCCTTTCGTCATGAATCTGTCACAAATTAGTGATGGAAGAGCAATCTATCACTAAATTAGTGATGAATTTTCATTCCATCACTAATCCATCACAAATTAGTGACGGATGGGGCAATCCGTCACTAAATTAGTGACAGATTGCCTTCAGTCACTAATCCATCACAACTTAGTGACGAAAAAGGAATTCATCATTAAATTAGTGACGAATTGCCTATCTAAATTTATACTTTATTTTTTTAAAAAAAAATTGTGACGAAAAAAGCCACGTCCGCATGTGCCAGTTACGTGCGTCGCCTTCCATGAGCGTCCTAGCCACGTGTCTGCCTCCCGGCGTGCGCCATACGCATCTGCTACTCGGCCTGCGTGTGCCTCCATGGCTCGTGCGCATTTGCACCAATCGACCTGTCTCTTCGATCACACAACCTTGCCTATGTCCGATGCCCTTTGCCCTATATCTGTGCATGTCCAGTGCTATGTCTACGTGTGCATGTGCCTGTGCGTGACTATACTTAACTGCGTACGCATTCTTATTTTAATGATGAATTATGCTTTCATCACTAATCCACTGCTAATCAGTATCAAAATGCACCATCCATCACTAATTAGTGATGAAAAACGATTAGTGACGGAATTCACCATCCGTCGGTGACTTAGCGATGGAATTATTATTCCATCACTAACCAGATTCTTTTCACGTTCTTTAACCCCCGCCCCCCTCCTTCTCATGTGATTCTATTTTTCCCATCCCTTCTATCGGCCCGCGCTTCTCTCCAGGGTTTCTTAGGTGATCTTGATGGAGCCGGAGAAGGAGGCGGAGAGGAGGGCTGGAGGAAGGACTCGGAGTTTCTATTTTTCCCATTCTTTCTATCGGCCCGCGCTTCTCTCTAGGGTTTCTTAGGTGATCTTGACGGAGCCGAAGAAGGAGGCGGAGAGGAGGGGCTGGAGGAAGGACTCGGAGTCGACGAGGGGGCCCGGGGGGAGGGAAAGGAGTCTTCATTGTTGGCATTCTCATCATCTTCGGCAGCAATCTGGTAAATCTCTCCCGTATCTTGATAACATCGTTTAAATTAACTCAGGAATCAAAAGTAATCTCTCTCATTGAATGTGTGCTCTCTGTTTAGTAGCTTTCTGTTTTCCTAATGGTCTAATGGGGGAGGAAGAACAGAGCCATGGTATGGCTTTCTTCTTTTTCCCCCTCTTTCACCCACTTCAGTGGGAGGAAGGAAGGAGATGAGTTTAACCTAGACGCAAAGCAATGTTGTCTGCAATCCAGGACCTGGACATCTCAGCCCTTTAAAATTCCCCTTTATATTCCTCCATTGATGATTAGCATTGCGTCAAATACGTTGGAAGTAGATAATTTTGAGTTGCTATTAAAATTCCTGATAGTGCTGCACCCCCTCCTCTTCAAGCTGGGACATTTTCTCGCGGAGTTGTGACGATGAGATGTGATCTCTCAACTTGTAGTTCTGCTCATATTTCACTTTTAGTGTCTGGCAGTCCACAAACATGTTTTGCCGATCAGGTACAAGCTCTAACTGTTTTCTTTTGCTTGAGTTGTCAAACTCAATGATTATTGACCGATTTTCTTTTAACATGCAGCTGCTAGAAAGCAACATAAAACATGAGCTCATTGAGAAGAGTCAGCTGGTTCATGCACTACCAAACCATGATGAAAGCAAGGCTTCTTTGTCTGAACCTCTAAACTCTGCTTCTATAGCTTGTGGGGCTCCTGTTTTGAAGTGTGGATGAAGGTTCTATCTTGGGCTGCTCAGGTTGCTTTTTTGCTGACCGAACTTCTGTTTCACTTCCAAATATATATTAATCTTTCTATTCATCTGTAAGAAGTACTATGATTTTATGGTAAACTAGATCTGGCCTTTATTGGAAATAGGAAATCTTTATTTGTCAGTAGATATATTTCTACCAATATTTTATCTTCTGATTCACCTCCAATATAAATTCATGCTTTCCACTCATCTGTAAAAAGTATTGTGCTTTTGTAGCAAATTAGATCTGGCCTTTACTTGAATTAGATTTTTTTTAAAAAAAATTCTGTCCTTATTTTATTCTAAATGACAACCTTGAATTTTCTGCACTTTAACTTTGTCTATAGCTGAATCTTCTCACGAAAACAAAAAGTCAGTAGCAGAAGATGAAAGCATATGTCAACTCAACAACTCAACTCAACTCATCTAAGCCTTTTCCCAACTACATGGGAAGATGAAAGATGAAAGCATATCTGATAATAAATATTCAAATCATGGATCTTTACCTTGAATTGATGGTCCCAGCTAGTTGATTTTTTCCCCTTCATTGACTGATGCAATTGCTTGATAATTGCATTTATGACAATGATGCAATACAGGTTCTGAGAGCTTTCACCTGAAGTCGCTTATCGTAGCTTGGTTACACTTGGTGTTGCAAGTGTTCAGGGTATCCCAGTTGCTTCTTTTGAGAAGGAAGATGCAGATCGCCTTCTTTTTCTTTTGTACAAAACGAGGGAAAGATTTGAGTTTACAAGATGGATTGCTTTGTAGTGTGCCTAACTGGTCTTCCTCTCTTATTAGAAAAAGGTCCAGCCTAATTCCAGAAGGAAAACCTATAGCCTTTAACAATACTTTGAGTGAGAATGGAGCAGCTTTCCTAAATGATGATCAGGACGTCAAGGAACAGCCAAGGTTGGTAGAAGGGGCTCGCTTGTACTCCATGCCGGTTAAACAGAAGTTGAGGGTTGCTGCAATGAGGCCAATTCCTCTCTCTCGGCAGTGCAGAATGCTGCCATTTTCTGGAGTTCCTAAAACTGATGTGAATGATGGAAATCAGGGAAAGCCCAACCTGCCAGTTGTACCTTCATTAGGGCATAATGTTATCCCTCCTGCTCCAACTCACAGGAAATCCATGTCAAGTTCTTTCCATGCTCAACAGATGATTTCTTTAAACCCTCTGCCAATGAAAAAACATGGATGCAATAGATCCCCAATTCAAGTTTGCTCCGAAGTATGTTTTCTAATCCTCTAGCTGTGAAAGAGCTTGCATGTCCCTGCTTAACCTTGTTTTTTGCTTGTCTTGTAGGAAGAATTTTGAAGGATGTCATGCAGTTTCTAGTCCATAGGGGGCATAGTCGGCTTGTTCCCCAAGGAGGAATATCTTAGTTTCCTGATGCTATACTTAATGCAAAGCGCCTAGACCTTTTCAATTTGTATAGAGCGGTTTGCCTTTGTTCTCTTATGCATATACAATATGTAACTCTGCTTTGTGGTTACAGCATCTATGGCTTCTTGTATAATAATATGATTAGGCTCGGCAGATTCTGCAATTGAATTGATTGTTACAAGTATATGTGGTTACTCTCAATCTTGTGAATATTGTAGTTAACCGATTAAGCCTCAATACTTTTATTTTGTGTTTTTCATGTTACTTGGCTGCTTACATTTATTATAGTTATATTGCTACAAGTCATGCTTGGTTGCTTGAATTTGTTATGGTTATATTGCTACAAGTCATGCTTGGTTGCTTGAATTTGTTATGGTTATATTGCTATGAGTCATGCTCTAATAGATTGCAGCAGAATATGCTGCTTATTAGATGTTCAGTTTTCGAGTTCATCTATAGATCTTCATTACCAGTGGGAAATAGTATATAGCAAGGTCTCCTCTAGTAGTTGTTAGTTCAGTTGTATGGGCGACTGATTGAAGTGAAATTGACATTGATTTGTATCAGTTATGCACAATATGTATTTGAGCATAGTATAGTTTACTTTCGAAGTTCAGATCTCAACTTCCGTAAGTATCATTTGTTCACATGAACATTATATTTGTTTGCACCAATGTTTGAGTCTCAGTACTTACGGATGAAACACATTACTGATCTGATGCATTATCAGTTGCATTGAATGATATTTGAGCCTGTTTGTTACTCTTTTGAAATGGTTTTTGTTGGTATAGGTTCTTCGGATGTGATATGTTGAGGTTATAATTAGATTAGCTGCTATAGGCTTCATGGAACAAGCTCCTTGCACTTGGAGCTAAATGTGATGAATCTAAACAAATTTTGTCAGTAGGGACAATTGTCCTTGATGGTGTCTCAGTCTTTATCTCTCTTGTAACTCCAACTTAATATTCTTCCTTAAAATATTCTAAGTGTGTATGCTTCACGTCTGATTCTTCAAATCGCATTGCATATGCTACAGTCCATGCATATTACTGACAGGTGTTTAACTATCTTCTTCTTGAAAGCTTGATAGCATCTTTGTCAAGATGGAGTGCTTGGTAACAGGAAGTAGATTGGTTGGTTAAAATAATGTGATGATGCTAAGTTGGTTAAAAAAATATGATGTTTTCTCCAGGTATTTCAGTATTTAGATATTTCATTAGAATATAGGATTTCCCCAGAAGACATGCATGGTTCAAATTTTATGAAGCTAAAAAAACCTGGATGTCTGTTTGGATTGTGATTCAACTGATGGGCATATGTTCTTTTCTTAAGCTATAGTAGGCCCTCGATCAACCTAAATCACCATCTCTAGGTATGCTTTTGCAGTGGCATAAATCAAAGGTTCAAACAATAATCGAGTTCGACAAATGATTAACACAAGCAGTGTTCTGTCATGTTTACCTTGGAATATTAACAATGTTTGCTATGTTGCTTGTACCAACAATTGATTTTCTGAAGATAGTTTCATTTCTCTGAGGATCTCAACTTGATACTGCATTATTAAACACAGCTTCATTTTTAAATAGCCTTCTAGATTTTAGGAACTCTTGCATAAATTTTCAAGCATATTGGGCTAGCAGTGCTTGTAAATTAATGTTTTTATTGGTAATGGAACTAAAGGGTCAAAGACCATTTCTTGTTTCACTTTATCTATAAGTTAGATGTTGCTGGGCTGCAGAATGAAAATGGATCTTTTTCTGGTGATATATAGGGTGAAACTGACACAAGGTATGGTCCTCTATTCATGTTATTTTCTCTCTTTTTTAAATAAAAAAAAATTGTTTGCTATCTTATTGCATTGCGACCAGTTCTCCTGTAGGTTCTCTTATTGTGCAATTTGCTGTCTCTCAATATTGCATTATCTAGATAAAATTGATGTGGAAAATGCTGTGAATTACATTGTAAGCTGCAAAAATTTGGATGGTGGATTTGACTCTATACTTGGAGGAGAGTTGCATGATGGGCAGAGTATGTTTTGCCATATTATTGGGTCACTTAGCATTACATTTATCACAGCTCTTCCTGGGAAGGCAAAAGGAAGATATATATTATCACAGTTGCCTTTAATGAACTTTGGTGCATATCACTATGAACATGTCTGCCATTTCTTGGTCATTTATCAAGGTTTATTGAACATTGGAATGGTTTAAAAACAAGATATTCTCAGTTTTGTCCAGCTGTTAATCATATGTTATTTTCTCTACTTTTTGCTGGCAATGCTTTTGTATGTTATCAGTTTTTAGTCTTAGCTGCTAATCGTATGTTATTTTTTCTACTGTCATGGTAGCAATGCTTTTGTTATTTTACTTGCTTTTCCATTCTGAACTTCAAGTTTGATTGAACATACTTGATATACAACCAATATTGCAGTCTTCTGTTGTGTGGGAGCTCTTTCAATCACATGTTCCCTGCACCATGTTGACAGAGATCTTCTTGCTGGTGGCTATGCGAGCGGCAATGTAGAGACGGAGGTTTCAATGGCTGCCCTGAGAAGCTTGCTGATGTTGGGAGTTCTTGACCCCTTTGTTATAAAGAAAAACTTGATTTAGAGGTATTTTTCAACAATTCATAATTAAAAATGCCATCAAAATCTTATCAGGTCTGCTATTCTTGGTGGGTACCAGCCAGCCTGATAATGATTGATAGGGTGCACTGGATTGACAAGGATAAACTCACCTGGTTCTTCAAAAACTACCAGGTTAGAATTCATATTCTGCACCAATCTCTGCAGCCTACCATTTATTGTTCCTCCTTATGGAAGCATTTGATTTCTTGTTTTGTCATTGAAGCTTGTCATTATTATCATAATGCAGGACAGAGAGAATGGAGGAATTTCAGATAGGCCAGATAATGCTGTTGATGTTCCTCATACCTACTTTGGAGTAGCCGGTGCTAACCAGCTTCTTTCATTTGCGTTGCTCAATCTGTGTTTTTATATTTATCAGCTCCCTTGAACTAGTACCTTTTTCGAAGTGCATTGCAATATTGTTATGTTCTAGAGGCTTGTGGATATAACAGAAGCCTTCTTTTGTTTGATAAATAGGACTTTCACTGATGGACCATCAAGGATTAAAGTCAATAGATCCTGCTTATGCCTTACCTGTTGATGTTGTGAATCGACTTTTCCTTGGATGTAATATAACGCATGCAATATTTTCGTTTTGCAAGTTGAGGAAAACTAGATGGATCTCATTCGTCCTGTTCCTCAACAAGTGGCATTGCTGTTCTCTCCAAAATTCTAGTGCTGCATAAAATATTTTCCTCTTTTGTTTGGATATAGGGTGTTGAAGACTTCAGTTTTTTAAACTATTCGTTAACCTTGATATTTGGCTCTTGTGATTAGCAGGAAAGACAAATGAACCTTGATCAAATTACCTTACAAAAAGCGGAAGAAGAACTTGATGCGCAATAACCGATTGATGGGGCACTGAAAGTTTATTGATGTCCTATTCAAATGATGCATCTGGTCATGAGAGTAGAGGTGGGAAGGAAAGCATAAAGTGCAGAAGGTTGTCTTCATCTAAGCTTGGACATGAGAGCTCAACATCTGGTGATGAAACTCTTTCAGCTCCTACATGTCTAGTGATACTTAACACGGAAATGAGGATTGCTTCAGTAGCTGCAGATGGACGTCACACACTAGCATTGTTCACTTCATGCTACATCAGAGGGAGCCAGTAAACGGTGTTCAAAGGATTGCTTCAGATGTACATTTCTCAAGTGTAGAGTCCCTAAGGCAGCCGAAGACATCTTAATAATTTGATGTCTAATGTATAAAACATTAGTATTGTTGATGTATACAGTTATATTTATCTTATTTTATGAAATGCATTTTTTATTCTTAAATTTAAATTTTTATCTATAAATTTCATTAGAATGCATTAAATATATTATAATTTAAAAATAATTTTAAATTTATAAGAATAAAAATTTGGTTAAATTTTTTTAGGTTAATGATGGATTAGTGATGGATTTTTGATAGAAATAATAGTGATGGATTAGTGACGAAAATATTAGTGATTGATTAGTGATGGAACAATAACAAATGATTGATGAATTCTTTTGTCACTAAATCATCACTATTAGTGATGGACTAGTGACGAAAGTTTTAGTGACTAAATTTTCGTCACTAATCCATCACTAAATTGTGATGGAATAGTGATGGAAATATTTGTGATGGAATAGTGACGGAATAATGTGTGATGGATAGTCTGTCATTAATCTGTCACAATTTAGTGACGAAAAATATGTTCCGTCACAAATTTTTGATGGAATATTCCGTCACAAATCTGTCACTATTATTTTGTGATGGACCTCTTTCCGTCACAAATCTGTCGCTATTATTTTGTGATGGACCTTTTTCCATCACTAAATTTAGTGACGGCAAAAATGGTGACGATAAGATTTTCGTCACTAATCCGTCACTAAACCCAATTTGTGACGGAATAGTGATGAAAGTTTTTGTCACTATTATACTATTTTCTTGTAGTGATCAGACCCATCATCTTAGGCCAGATTGATTCCACGTCGGGCCTCAACCAACCATAGGCCTTGCCCCTAATACCACCTCATCATCTCTTAGTGATTAGTCTACATGTCTTTTATTACATCTCCCTCCTACATCACCTCTTTTAGTATTCTTCTATGTAAATTAGTTTCTAAATCTATGACATCAATGTCATAAAGTTATGCTAGCATAATATATAATACACCATAGGGATACATATTTTCCATGTCATATATTATAACTGAACATTTGTCAAATATGTGCATAGTCAAAACATATATAAAACAATGAATACAAAATTATTTACATGCTATCAAAATATATACAAGCATCATATATAAGTATATGCAAGGATTCCTACCTCACCCGCTGCTCCACAATCCAACTATACTCTTCCACCAATCTCGACCAATCAATAGTATAATCACCTACAATCATCATCATGTAATAATTAACCCTCAATATTATTAAATCATACAGTTAGATTAAATTTAGAAACCCCTAGGTTAATTAGGTCAAATTATGGTTGGATCTAGGCTTAGATATAAATTAATTCAACTCACAATGGCCTAATTAAATTAATTATAGTATAATTGATCACTAATCCTTTGGACCAATTAGGGTTCAATTGGGTCAAATTAGGTTTAATTGGGCTTAAATTGTAATTAATTAGATCCAATTTGTCATTCAGGTTCACTAATTTGGGTCTAATTTGAATTCTACTTCATTAATTAGGATTGAATTGGATTCTGATTTAGTGAATAAAAAGTGGTTAGGTTCTAGTTCACTGATTAATGTTTAGGTCTAGTTCTAGTTCACTAGAAATTGATTTAGATTACATTTAGATTGATTCAATCAACTAGTCTAGCTAACTTCATTTGGATAGACTCTTATTCTAGTAGAATTAATTGAAGTAATCTTGTTTGGTCTAGCCCAAATTAGGTTTTGTTGGGTTCGATTGGTTTGGGCCTAAGCTAAATTTGACTCAGATTAAGTCCGCTAATACTCAAATCAAAATCCTTAGATCAATCTAGTCAACTCTAGTTAATTAGGTTCAGTCTGGTTTTGAACCAACTTGGTTCACTGAATTGAACTAGTTCAAGAGATTCTCTCTTTCTAAAACTCGTAAAACCTTCTCTTCGTTGGCCCTAAAAACTGTAGCCTAGCTTCAATCGAAACGACGGAGAGTGGAGAGAAAGACTGGCCACCGTCCATGGCACCCATGATCAGTAGCGATCGGTCCGATGGCCGACCAAGCTAAGAAGACAGCAACCACGGCCAAAGGGCTATCAACAAACAAATTCTTTTGAGGTTGTATCTCTTGATACTGTCAATCAACCATGGTCATGAACGAAGAAGGTAACATAACCTTACATGGCCTCTGACGAGCCCACTCTGCTAACACTATTAGTTTCGGCTTTAGGACATTATTAGGTCAAGTATTATAGAAAGTGTTTTTGAAAAAAAGTGATAAAGAAGAAGCATAGAACCTTTACGCTCAAAATCAACGCGAGTAGAAGAGAAAAATTTATGTAGCTCTGTCCAACTGATTTAAAATTAAAATTTTATTACTATTTTGTTGATGATGATATTGAATCAAAAATTTAACAGATGATCCGACGTGTACTTATTAGGGGGTTGTTTGGTTGTTGACGGCGACGTCCGGTGGCGGCGGACACGTCTCTAACGACGACGACGACGACGACGACAGCAAGGTTCGATCGCAAGGAAGAAGGCGCAGTGAAGCTCGATTGTAACAGAAAGAGAAAGATGTGATGGGCCGCCGGCTCTTCTCTTTTGGGCCTCGGTTGGACGAGGGCGCGGCAGTGGCGCTTCTACTCAGGCCTAGGAAGCAGCAGCGAAGCTCTTCTGTCAATGGTAGTAGAGAGAGAGAGGAATGGAGATGAAGATATCGGAGTTCTCGGGTCCATGCAACATGGCCGGCCGACGAGGAACAAGAACGGCTGTTGAGGCCAGTATTATAGTGGGAGAGGGAGGTAAATTCTTCGCTCTTTTTTCCACGGGTGGAGGCCGATCATGGTCTTGGGATGAATACGATAGCTAGGTTTCTAGAAACAGAGCATTACGGATATACATGGCTCGTGGGTGGAACTGACCAATTGACCTGGCGCATTTGAGAATTGAATCTGAGGCCGAGAAAATCAATGGCTCCATCAAGCTACCACTCGGCTGGCACCGTATCATTGCGACAGACAGGCAGGGACCTGTATCATCATGGTCTTGAATGAATGAGAGCATATACGACTTTATCATCCTTTAAATCTAATCCTCACATCCCATGGCATGCTATGCTTTCCACGACTTGGCCGGTAACCAGCTTCTCACGTTCTCCTTAAAAAAAGAGACGTGCTGCTGCAACTCATGGTTTGAAATTGATACACAACATGGATTGATTAAATCTTGTGGTCTACTTTGGAAACTGGATGATAGGCTGGACAAGGCACACGTTATGTAAGACCTATGAACCTCTAGATTTATTAAGAGGAAAGAGGTAAGGAAAGTACAAAGAAATACAATTAGAGGAGGATGGAGGAGAGAGCCCGACCTTCTTTCAAGAAACAATCCCTAGAGTCAAAACAGAAAATATATATATATAACTTTATTCCAAAACCCATCCAGTTTATTGAAAAGTAATTGCAACGTCTCTCTAGAATGTTGCATGTCATATGGAGATGGTGAGCAAGTTGAAGAAGAGGTTAGGTGCTGTTGCCGTGGAAATCCGTTCTCCGACTCGGGTGCGCTTCTGGCTTCTGATCCGGACATCGATCTCGCCACCTCGGGGTGAAACCTGCAAGACAGTCTGCACGCAGAGGGTGCTGTGGGGGTTGCCCTCTGCGGAGGACCCTCCGACGCCCAAGTCAGTGGAGATTCACAGTAAGCAGCTGTGAGAAGAAGACTCTCACAGAGAGATGTTCCTTCGGCTCTTATGAGAGCTCTAATTGAGTGTGTCAAAAATGAATGCGTAAGGGGTTGTCTTAGAGTTCTTTTGTGCACACGTACCGGAGAGGTTGGAATGCTGTGATATTTATAGGTGATCACCTGATTCCTTGGACGTGCCCTAGATGGGGTCTGAAAATTATTAGGATTCGAATCAAGTTTGTTATGAGGCCGGTAGGGTCTGTATCTTGTTAGTTAGAGGATCGACGGTTGGGAGGGCTAGTTGATGCCTTAAGGCTCGATGATCACACATACCTAGGCCACTCTCGCAGATCCTAGGCCACTACTGGACATGATTCATCGTCTGGAATCTTATTCAGCTATAGTGGATTTGAACTCTCCCGCGCCGAATTCCACAGAGGTATTTTGAATGCCGTGGTTGGCCTGGATGAGGAATAGCTTGGTTTTTCGAAGTGTAAAATGGATCGGCTCGAATGACCGAGGAATAGCTCGACTCGGACGATCGAAGTATAAGGATAGCTTGGGATATCGAGGAATAAGGATAGCTCAGCTCATATGGCCAAAGCATAGGGATAGCTCGGGTTACCGAGGAATAAGGATAGCTCGGCTCAGATGACCGAAGTATAAAGGTGGTCCGGGTTGTTAGGGTGATCCGACTTCATCAAAGCTGATTTGACCTTGTTGCTAGAATGTCACGCCAGCTGGCCAGCTGACAAGCAGGGTATTTGGATTGGGCGCGACCCCATCGCTGATGTGAGCAATCAATAATGCAATGATGATTTTACCCTTCATCATATGCCCCCCACTCCCTAGTCCGAAGTGTAATTTCAGATATAGGGAGTAGAATTCTGGAGCAATCTTATTTGGGGGATTCAAAAAGGCGGGAAATGATGATCTCATAAATGATGGGCCATTGTTTCATCATCATTTTTTGCCATAGCTCGAGGAGGAAATGCCTCGTTTCCAACAAGCCGCGATAGCGGAAGTTTCATGTGGCGGAAATTCTTTATTTCTGGCACCTGTATCGGGATTTTTGGCATCTAGGGCTTTCTTTTTGAAGCACTTATTTAAAGAGGGATGGGGCAGCGTTCCTTCTGCAATGCCCTTTGTCTCTGCCGCAGAGATTTTCCACTCCCTCTTTGTGCCCTTGCTTTTCTGTTCGTGTCTTACCCCATGTTCAGCCAATATAAGTGGTCCAAGCGATGTTGCTTCTGAGGTAACCCTAGACGATATGGATAGGATCCATCGCCATTATAGAGTTCCTCCGGATGTAGCCTTATGGGTCCGAGGACCGAGCACCAGGTTTCAACCGAGTTGAGCCGGGGAGTCTTCTTCACGAGGAGAGCTTGAGGTCAGGTCTCCAATTCCCTCTTCACCCATTGATACAGGAGGTGATGAGGTTTTACAACATATGCCCAATGATGGTGGCTTCGAATAGCTGGCGCAATCTCGTCGGGTTCATCTCGATGTGCAGTCGCATTGGGATGATTGCGACTCTTCCCTTATTTTGAATTTGTTACAATCTGGTTTTCGGAAGGAGTTCTAAGTGGCCCTATATTGGCCCTCGGAAGTCATTTAAGATGATTTTTGATTACCCTTCTTCGATAAAGGGGTGGAAGTCCCAATTTCTCATTGCCGAAGGAAACATCGGCTCGGATTTTCTAAAAGGATGGGCCAGTTATGTAAAGGATCCAGAGGCACATTTGGAGTTGAGCGGATAGGAGAAAAAAGATCTGGCTATCCTTCGCAGTGGTCAGGAGTTCTCTGTCAGCACCTTGTTAGCGGAGGATGCCCTTTTCGCCGCCGAACTTAGTTCCATCGACCCTCAGGGTAAGTCTCTGTTCTAATTGTCAACACGCTTATACGATCTTGCCATTGTTTAACTAAACATCTATTGTGTTTTTAGCCAAGAGGTCTGCATTTGTGGGTCAAATAAAGAGGGAGCTGGGCAAGCCATAAGGACTCTAGCTCCGGGGATAAGCATAGGTCCGAGAAGAGGGCTCGCCCTTCTGGGTCTCGCTCAAATGAGCTTAGAAAAGACGGTGTCGGCCGCCCTTCCTCAGCCTCAGAGAAGGAGGAAGTGGAAACGCTAGCTGTGACCGATAAGCCCTCCCTACCGGAGGAAGGCGAGATAGCAGAGGAAGCCATTGGAGGAAGTTCGGAGAGAGCCGTCGAGGTTCTCCCCCTCCAGATAGTGGTCGTATCAGACGACTCCGAGGAGATGTCGTCGGTATGTCCGGCTATCCCTCCGCCATATGTCCTTCAGCTATAGGTGGTAGAGAGTCCACTACGTATGGAAGAGACCCCTACTCAGGCGGAGGGGTTAGGAGAGGTAGTGGAGGCTGCCAAAGCTCAAGCGGAGCCGCTCGTTGAAAGGCTGATGGAGGTCGTGGTTTCTTCCGCTGAGGATTCCTCTCCCGTGGTTCCTGGAGATGTCGCGGGAGAGGTTGACGCACCAGTAGAAGAAGAAGAAGAATCATTGAATGAAGGGGACGTTTGAGCCAAGGGTCCTTCGGTTGGGGCCGAAGCATTTGAGGCCTCGCAGGTTAGAGTCCTAGTAGAGGAGGCCGAGTGGATGGTTTCTCGGGCCGAAGTTCCTCAAGCAAGTTCCTCGGCTATGAGCTCTTTTGTCCACAGCCCGGAGGTGGATGATATGCTCACTGCCTTAATGAAATCCATTTTGCACGCTGGGGGGAGCTCTTCGACAGGCGAGCCCATCACCGAGGATATCATTGAGGCAGCCTTTGGTCAGCTCGGGGTGCCGAAGGATGTTTTCTTTCTGCCTGAAATCAATAATGCTACTCTCATGACGATGGCTTCAAACTACATCTCTCGGGTAAGTTATTGTTCCGAGGTTATAATTCCTGATTGGTCGGTTGGGCCATGGTTTTTTACTGGTGTTTTCTCACAGAATGCTTTGGTCACAAGGGCACTAACTTGGTGCTTGAATTTGACCACTGGGGCCTGTGCTCAGGCCAGGAAGGAGGCGGCCAACCTTCGGGTAAGAGTAGATTCGACCAGCCAGCTTTTCGGGGCCCTGGCGTCTGCTAGGGCGGATCTCGAGAGGGTGAGCTAGTCTTACTGACTTGCAGCCGAAAGGGCCTCTCGATTAGAGGTTCAGGTCAAAGAGCGCCAGGGTTTCCGCGAATAATCGAATAAGGCCTGCCTAGAGTTGTCCCAGATCAAGGCTAAATATGACGACAAAGTCAATGCTATGCAACAGCATTTTGATAAGAGCTGGGGCCAGCTGAGGGCTAGTCATGCTGAGGAGAAGAATAGTTGGAGTAGGAAGCTCGAAGAGGAGGAGCACAAGTGCCGGCAGCAGCGGGATCAGCTTGCCGGTTTAAATAAAGAATTTGTCGATATGGAGAATCGGCTGAAATGGCAAAATGAGCAGATTGCTTGGCTCACCAATGATCTCAATCAATCTCGACAGGAAGTTGGGGACAAGCAGTCCCGAATTAACGACCTCAAGGAGGGTTTTCATCAAAATAAGGCTGCCAAATTGAAGGCCTTGGAAAAGGTTCAAGAGCTGAGTGCAAAAATGGCTCGGCGAGAGGAAGAGGTGTGACGTCTTCCTTTATTCATTTTTAGTGTTTTTCTTTTGCTCGTGAGCTCAAGCACTCTGATATTTTGTAGATGGGTAGAATTGGGCTTGAGGCGCAGGAGCAGTTTAAAGCTTTAAGGGCGGAGTTATCCGCGAGTCACCGAATGAACCTCGAACTCCAAAATCAGCTTACTTCGGCTATGGAGGAGTATAAAAATTCTGTGCAATTCTTTGAAGAACATAGAGGGGCTTATGCCAATGCATTTCAGTTCGGTGAAGAGGAGACTCGAGCAAAGATCTCTCAGGTGCATCCCGAATGGGATTTGTCTTTTTTGGATGTCGAACATTTTGATGCTTGTACCCCGGGGGCCGAAGAAGAGGAATATGAGAATGTCTCGGATGTCGATCTTGAGGCTATTCTGGGCCCTAACGAGGCCGCAGCTCCTGAAGAACGCCCTCAGCTTACTGCCGAGGAACCAACATCATTCGAAGTGGGCAAAGCAAGTTGAGTTCTCCTGGATGTTACCGAGGAGGCTCCTGGGATCGACCCGAACCCTGACTCCTAAGGGTTGCATATGTATTTTTCTCCTTTCAGACTTGTATCTTGGCCAAAACTTTAATGAATGGATCTTTTGTTTCCATCTATTTTGCCTTATTGTTTTAAATCACTTGTCGCCTGAACAGCCATTTTGTGTTAGAAGCTGATGGCGAGTGGCTCATATGTAACTCTCGCCTTTGGGTCGGTTTGCTCCTCTCGAACTAAATGCCTTGCCTATTCAAAGCTGAACCGATTTGCTTCGCCGGTGTATGAGCTAGCTCGGTCAAGACTTGAGAAAATGTCTCGGTTAAGGCCGAGGTTAGGCAGATAGTTTGGTCAATCTGAAATAAGAGGTTGGTTCGCTCGGCCATGGCATAAAATGATTCGGCGTAAGATGACCAAAAATTGTGCGAGTACCTTGGCCGAGATTTGGCGGATGGTCCGATCTATGAGAAATCATTTCATTTTTTGCCCGGGTGGATAAGACGGATTTGTAATTCACCGAAGGACGTTTTGTTTTTTGCGTAGGGCATTTATCTTGTTGGCCTTTTCCAATGCGTGTCGTTTTAACGTACGAGATAAGCATTCGATCGCCATTGGATGGTATCATTTTCACGAGACGATTTCCCAGGCCTGCCCGTATCCCAAGGACTGACGGATGATCTCCTGCATTTAAGGCTCTTGATTCGAGATCAGAGGAAAATCTTTTATCGTGCATCATAGCCTGAAAAATGCGTTCGGCACGCTTTGGAAAGCGCTCGTTTACCTTGAACCGTCATGTAGCAGCGTGGCCAGGGCATTTTGAATCATGGGGTTTTCTACTTTAATGGCTGCCCCCCGGTCCGTTTGCCTATAAAAATGGGAGGAGCAGGCCGTGTTAGGCTATCTCCCAAGACTTTCTTTTCTGTGAGTTGTAAGAGTTTCCATGGCGTCTGTTTCATTGAAGTTGAGAGTGGAGAGATTGAGCTTTCCTTTTGAAAGCTGGTTCGTCCTAGATAGCTGGGGTGATGGAGAAGCTGCTTAAAAGCAGATAGTCCTCAAGGAAGGAATTCTCGGAGGTCATATGGAGAGTGCACTGGAGGCCCGTAGAGGTCACATAGGGAGTGCACGTATACGCTTCCTGTGTGTCCTTTGCCACTTGCCATGGGGACCACAGGAAATGCACGACATACGTACCCCCCATGACTTACATGAATTTTGCCTCCTCCCTCAGCTTGAATCCCTCAGTTCATTCGCCTGAGGAATCTTCTGCCATGTGAAGAGGGAGGAGGGATGTGTTGGTCTGCCGGTTCCCTGCCTATGTGCTTGGGCAGTGGCTAGCAGACCAGCATCCCACTTGGAGGGAAGGCATCTTCGGCATCGGCATCCACAGGTCCTTAGCCCATTTTGGATCTCTCAGTTCATCCGGGGCACCCATGGATGGCCAGTTTTCTTCTTTCGCATTAACAGTGGCTCAACAGAGCTTGTCTGGTTTCTCTGATTTCTGGGGTCGGATGTAAAGACATCATCATCGATCGAAGCTGCTCAGCCGAGCCTTTTATTTATTTGTATTTCCTGTGCTTTGACGCACTTGTAATGTCTCTTGAGAGGTTGTAATCTTTTTATCAATAAAGAAAGTTTTTCTACTCTTTCTTCTTTTATTATCTATTTCTTTTTCTGATATGATTGTGTTGAGAATTGAAACTCTCATTTTATATTTTCCAATCGGTAGCATAATCTACAGGTTCAGCAGTGTTCTTGCTACTTTATTTTTGCCGACATATCGTTTGATCCCCCATGGAGGAAGTGTTTGTCTCTATGCGGGTCAGAGAAAGGCCTGGGTAGCCCCACAGACTTATGCAGTAGACATGATCCTATTTAATGGAATGATGTACACATTTCTTTGAGAAGAAATAATTTGCATAGTCTTGCTGGTAAGCGAAGAAAGGTTACTAACCTCTACCGAAGCATAATAGGACGTCTTAGTTGCATCAGAGTGTTTGAGAAATCACTCGGCCAGACCGAGGCTTCAGATAATGTATCACTCGGTTTGTTCGAGGCTTCAAATAATATATCACTCGGTATTACCGAGGCTTCAGAAAGATATCACTCGGTGTTGCCGAGGCTTCAGAAAGATATCACTCGGTTTGTTCAAGGCTTCAAATAATACATCACTCGGTGTTACCGAGGCTTCAGATAATACATCACTCGGTGTTGCTGAGGCTTCAAATAATATATCACTCGGTGTTGCCGAGGCTTTAAATAATACATCACTTGGTGTTGCCGAGGCTTCAAATAATACATCACTCGGTGTTGTTGAGGCTTCAAGATTATATTTTACTTAGCACTGCCAAGGTACGAAGATCGCTCTGCCTAGCCGAGGATTATAAAGATTATATTTTACTTGACGCTGCCAAGGTACGGAGATTGCTCGGCCCAGCCAAGGATTATAAAGATTATATTTTACTTGACGCTGCCAAGGTACGAAGATCGCTCAGCCCAGCCGAGGATTATAAAGATTATATTTTACTTGGCACTGCCAAGGTACGGAGATCGCTCGGCCCAGCCGAGGATTATAAAGATTATATTTTACTTGCGCTGCCAAGGTATGGAGATCGCTACTCGGATTGGCCAAGGTTTCAAATAATATATCACTCGGTGTTGCCGAGGCTTCAAGATTATATTTTACTTGGCGATGCCAAGGTATAGAGTCCTCCCAGCCTGGCTGGGATATATTTTACTTGGCGTGGCCAAGGTCTGGAGATCGCTCAGCCCGGCCAAGGATTTATAAACCTGTCTCTCATCGTAGCCATCAAAGAAAGCAATGAAAATATAAATTTTTTGAATCTTTGAGAATTTAATTCAATGGACAAAGTAAGTTTAGGGAGGGCATACTCTCACTGATGATAAATGTGGAGATTATTCGAGTTCCACGTCCGAAAAATAAATTTCCCATTTAGATCTTGGAGCTTGTAGGTGCCGGGTCTGATCACCTCTGTAATTTGATAAGGACCCTCCCAATTAGGGGACAACTTTCCTTGCTCCAGTGGCTTTAAGACGAATGCCTTCTGAAGTACCAGATCACCTAGGGAGAAAAATTTTCCTTTGACTCTAGTTGAATGGTAGCGGGCGATTCTTTGCTGGTAAGCCGCCATTCGGATCCGGGCTTTCTCCCTGACTTCATCTATCAAGTCAAGATTGGTTCAAAGTTGTTCATCATTGGATTCTTCCGAATAGCCTTCGATGCGAGGAGAGGGGAGTCCAACTTCCACGGGGATAACAGCTTCAGTGCCGAAGGCCATCTTGAATGGAATCTTGCCTGTGGGAGCCCTCTCGGTGGTTTGGTACACCCATAGCACATAATGGAGCTCATCCATCCACCTGCCTCGCGCTTGGTTGAGTCGAGCTTTAATTTCTTGCAAGAGAGTTCAGTTCGTTACCTCGGCCTCACCGTTAGCTTGAGGATGTCCGACTGATGTCAGGCGATGGAGAATGTCGTGATCTTTGCAGAACTCTTGGAACTTAGGGTTGTCGAATTGCTTCCCGTTGTCGATGATGATGGTGTGGGGAAGACCGAAGCAGTAGATGATGGATCTCCACACTAAGTCTTTGGCATGGGCTTCGGTTATCTGGGTGACTGCTTCGGCCTCAACCCACTTAGTAAAATAATCAATTGCAACAAATAAAAATTTCCTTTGCACGTTGTGAGGGGGAAAGGGCCAAGTATATCCATTTCCCATTTGGTTAAGGGCCAGGGGGATGAGATGGAAGTCAGGTGAGCAGAGGGGAGCCTCTGAATATTCAAGTGTCATTGGCATGCATCACAGGCTCAGACAAGGTCGTCAGCATCTTTCTGCATCGTTGGTCAATAATATCCTTGGCATAGTACTTTATGACACAGGGCGCGGCTGCCAAGGTGATTGCCACAGATGCCTTCATGAACCTTCCGAAGAGCATAATCGGCCTCTGATGGACGGAGGCATTTGAGCAGCGGCATTGAGAAGGACCGCTTGTACAGCCGGTCATCAATTAGAACATAATGAGGTGATTGTAATTTCAACTTCCTCGCTTCCTTTCTATCGATGGGCAACAACCCTTCTTTGAGGTACTGGTGTAGAGGGTCCATCCAGGACGGTTCGATGTCAACCTGTATCATGTGATTAACATCGACGATGCTGGGCTTCTCTATTACCTCTGGGTAAAATTTTTGCTCGAGATCCATCAATTCCATAGTTGCTAGTCGGATAATAGGTCAGCGTGCGCATTTTCAGCCCTTGGGATCTGGATAATTTTAAATTCATCAAAATAGGAGGATAGATTGCGCACCTTTTGGAGATACTAAATCATATTCGGCTCTCGAGGCTCGAATTGTCCTTGCACCTGGCCGGCCACCAATTGGGAGTCGGTGTAGGCGATCAGCTTCTTGACCTTAAGCTCCCGGGTGATTTGGAGTTCGGAGAGTAAGGCTTCATACTCTGCCTCATTGTTTGAGGCTGGGAAGGAGAAGCGAATGTCATATTCAAAGGTCAAGCCTTTCGGACTGGTGAGGACTAGGCCGGTGCCAGAATCGCCTGCGCTGGAGGATCCATCGGCATGAAGCAACCATGGGGCACTGGGCTTTGGTTGTCCGGGGGTATCCGAAATAGAGCCATCTTCGGGTATGATGCATTCGAGGAGGAAGTCCGCTAGAACTTGGGCTTTAATGGCTGGACGAGGCTAATATTGAATGCCATGCTCGCTCAGCTTGATAACCCATTTGGTCATTCTTCCTGATGCTTCTGGATGATGGAAAATTTCCTTGAGGGGTTGGTCGGTCAGGACGATGATAGAATGTGCTTGAAAGTATGGTCGTAGCTTTCGGACCGATGTCACCAGAGCTAGGACCATCTTCTCAACCCAAGTATATCTCGTTTCAGCATCCTTGAGCAGCTTGCTGATATAATAGATAGGTCTTTGGATTCTGTTCTCCTCTCTGATTAGCACTGAGCCAACAATGCCTTCAGAGACCACCAGGTACAGGTTCAGCACCTACCCTGGCTTCGGGCTACTAAGGAGAGGTGGTGAGCCAAGGTATTTCTTGAGATCTTCAAAGAAATTCTGGCAATCTGGGGTCCATTAAAAGTTTTTGGCTGACCGAAGCACTTTGAAGAAAGGAAGGCATTTCTCGGCCGACCGAGCAATGAAGCGGCTGAGGGCTGCTACCCTTCCAGTGAGGCTTATACGTCCTTGACCGACCTAGGTGGGGCCATTTTTTGCAGGGCTTGAATCTTCTGAGGATTTGCCTCAATACCCCGCTGGAAAACCATAAAGCCGAGGAATTTCCCAGAGTTGACCCCGAAGGTGCATTTGGTGGGATTGAGCTTCATCTGATACTTTCGAAGTGTTGTGAAGCTCTCCGCAAGGTCCTCAATGTGTTGGGATGCCTCCTTGCTTTTTACTAGCATATCATCGACATTCACCTTCATGTTTCGACCGATTTGCTCATTGAAGACTTTATTGACCGGCCTTTAGTAGGTGGCACCTGCATTTTTCAAACCAAAGGGCATAACTCGGTAGCAATAGATACCTCGGTCGGTGATGAAGGTGGTTTTCTCCTCATCTTCGAGCGCCATTCAGATCTGGTTGTAGCCCAAATAGGCATCCATAAAAGTCAACCTTTCATGGCCTGAAGTTAAATCCACGAGCTAGTCAATCCATGGAAGAGGGAAGCTGTCTTTTGGGGAGGCTTTATTGAGATCAGTGAAATCGATGCAGATCCTCCATTTGCCATTCGACTTCTTCACCATGACCATGTTTGCCAGCCAGTCGGGGTAACTAACCTCCCGAATAAACTTGGCTTTGATGAGTTTATCCACCTCTTCTTCAATGGCCTTTTGGCGTTCTGGGGCGAAGCTCCTCTTCTTCTGTTTGATCGGCCAGAATGTTTTGTCCATGCTAAGGTGATGAACTAGGACATCTGGGCTAATTTCGAGCATGTCCGATGCGGACCAAGTGAAGACATTGGTATTCTTCTGGAGGAATTCAATCAGCTCTTGCCGAGGCTTTTCTTTCAGCTGTGACCCAATCTTTATGGTTCGGTCGGGCCGAGCCTCGTCAAGTGGTACCTCCTCCAGTTCTTTGGCCTGCTCTCCTTGTTGTTCGGTGAGATCCTCCCGAGCATCCAGCCTATCCACCTTGGGCTTTCTGGATTGGAGGTTGGCTACAAAGCAATGCCAAGCTATGAACTGGCTTCCTCGAACCACCCCCACTCCCCATTCGGTGGGGAACTTCATGGCGAGATGAGAGATGAAAATGATGGCCTTGAGAGATATCTGCCCCGGTTTGCCGAGGATGGCATTGTAGGAGGATCTGAGCTTGGTCACGAGGAAATCCATGAACACGGTAGCCATGCAGGGCCAGGTGCCGGCTCGGACTGATAGAGTGATGACTCCTTCAGGGGTTATGGAGTCACCTGTGAAGCCCACTAGGGTGGACTCCATCGGTCGGAGGCTTTCTATCCAAAATTTTAATCTCACAAAGGCATCGAAATACAAAACATTAACAGAGCTTCCACTATCAACCAAAATGCGGTGTACATCATAATTGTTCATATTTAAAGACACAACCAGAGCATCATCATGGGGGTACTGTACCTCCCCAAGATCTTCATCAAAGAAAGTAAGCTCATCAACCTAAGCTTTCTTCGGTGGGTTCTCCTCCTCGTCTAACCAAGAAGATGGGGATTCGGTCGCCGTTATCACATTGACGTTGACGATAACTGGAGGATTTGTTGGTGGGAGTTGGCGAGGTTCAGATTGGCGATTCTCTTCATTATTCGGCTCAGGGGGGCCCCTGAACCGATTCAGTCTGCCTCGCCGGATCAGCTGCTCGATCTCATTCTTGAGCTGCCAACAGTCCTTGGTGTCATGCCCATAGTCTCGATGGAAGCGGCAGTACTTGGTTGGGTCCTTCCAAGCTCTGTTGCCTCGAAGAGGAGGGGGCCAAGGAAATTGACGCTCGATCTCTATCAAGATCTGAGCTCTTGGCGCGGTGAGGGGAGTATAGCGATCGAACCTTCAGGCCGGACTCTGAGTTTGGTCTCGAGACGGCGGCAGAGGAGCTCTGCGGTGGCGAGGCGGGCTAGCGCGGTGGTGGGCTTGTTGTATGTCCAATCCCTTTGCCTCTTTCTTCTTTATCTGCTCGGCCCGAGCTGACCTCCTCGATTCTTCCACCCTGGCGTACTTGTCCGCCAGGGACATCATGTTCGAAAGGCTCTTCGGATAGTTAACCTCTAGAGCTAGGTAGAAGTCTTCCTCCTTGGACACTCCTCCGGCCAGGGCAGACATGGCTACCTCATGGTTGAGGTGGTCCACTTCTAGAAGGGTTGTGTTGAAGCGGCCGAGATAATTCTTCAGCGATTCCTCCTCTCTCTGCTTGACCTCGGAAAGGGAATCGGATCTCTGTCATTGGCAACAACTACTGGCGAACTAGCTGATGAGCAGACAGCTCAGATCGTCAAAAGAATCAACGAAACCTGGTTTCAAGCTGTTGAACCAGGTTTGGGCAGATCCCCTTAAGGTGGAGGGGAAGGCTCTGCATAGGATCGCATCTGATGCCCTATGGAACATCATGATGGATCTGAAACTGTTGAGATGGTCATCGAGATCGGTGGATCCATGATACAGCTCGATAGCGGGGAGCTTGACATGAGGGGGAATCACTTCCCTCATGATCCTCTCAGAGAAGGGAATACCCTGCTCCGCTTTCGGTTGGGATGGAGGAGCTTGCTTGGCGGCGTCTAGCTCCCGATGCCACTCTCGCCGCATCTCCTGCATCAGTTGTCTGATCCCTTCATCCAAAGTAGTATGAGGGATCGGGTGAGGAGAAGATGGCAGCAGTATCGAATCCTTGGAAGACACCGGAGAAGGGGAGCGAATCCGCCTAGACCTGAGCAGGCTCTTCCCTCTAGCTCACCGTAGCACCGGCTTCGTCTTTGCAGGTCGGTGACCGCGATCCGCCACCTCATGCGGGTCGAAGGAAGAGATCGCTAGCGAGGCAGGGGCAGCGGCCCCCTCATGAGGCTGAGAAACAAGGACAGCAGCTCCAGGGATCGTCTGGAATCCCTAGACCAACTAGGACAATGCTTGGACCTGCTAAACCAGAGCGGCAAACTGGTCCAGGGTTACCGCCATTGCCGGTGGCGAAGGAGTTTCAGCTAGCGGTGGTAGCAGAGGTGCTGTACCGCTGATCGGATCAGCCTTTGAGAGGCAGCCTGATCTTGAGCTTCAGATGTAGCTCTCTTCCGATTGGCCATTAGAGGATGCTTTTCTCTGGTTCTTGAGTCTTGTCTCATGGATCACAAATTTATGGGACTTGAGGACCCTTCCTTTAGCGCCAATCTATTGCCGTGGAAATCTATTTTCCAACTCGGGTGCGCTTCTAGCTCCTGATCCGAACATCGATCTTGCTGCCTGGGGTGGAACCTGCAAGACAGTCCGCACGCAAAGGGTGCTATGGGGGTTGCCCTCAGTGGAGGACCCTCCGACGCCCAAGTCAGTGAAGATTCACAGCAAGCAGATGTGAGGAGAAGACTCTCACAGAGAGATGTTCCTCCCGGCTCTTATGAGAGCTCTAATGGAATGTGTCAAAAATGAATGCGTAAGGGGTTGTCTTAGAGTTCTTTTGTGCACGCGTACCTAGGAGGTTGGAATATTGTGGTATTTATAGGTGATCACTTGATTCCTTGGACGTGCCCTGGATGGGGTCTGAAAACTGTTAGGATTCGAATCAAGTTTGTTATGAGGCCGGTAGGGTCTGTATCTTGTCAGTTAGAGGATCGACGGCTGGGAGAGCTAGTTGATGCCTTGAGGCTCAATGATCACACAGACCTAGGCCACTCTCACAGATCCTAGGCTACTTCTGGACATGATTCACCGCCTAGAATCTTATTCAGCTATAGTGGATTTGAACTCTCCCACGTCAGATTTCGCAGAAGTATTTTGAATGCCGTGGTTGGCTTGGATGAGGAATAGCTTGTACCGCTAAAGGTTATAATTGTATTTTTTAAGTATTTTTCAAGTAAGGTAAAACATTATTTTTTCAATATTTATAAAATATCACTAAATTAATGTTGTGGATTATAATTTTAATAATTTTTCATGAATACAAGCAAAACATTATGTCTTGATTTTTTTTAATATTATTAAAATAATACTATGAAATATGAAAATAGTAGTAACTTTTGTAACAAAATGTAGCCTTTTCTTTTAATAACATTTACGCCAAAGGAAAAAATATATATAGCCATGTAACAAATGCCATAATGTGAGAAGGAAGAAGTTTGTTATACGATTTTGGTCTTCAATTTGGGTATGATATGGCTGATCCAAAATCGTCAAAGTAAACGGTAAGCAAACGATGAACTGATGGAGCCCAATCTTGGCCTCCGAAGCCCCCTCGGCTCGAAGGTCCCCCTCGGTCTTCGAGGCCTCCTCGGCCTCGGAGGTCCCCTCGGCCTCCGAGATTCTCCCTTGGCCTCGAGCTTCAGCCTTGGCCTCAGGCATCAATATCGGCCTCGGCCTCGAGCTTCAACCTCGGCCTCGACCTCCGAGGCCCCCTTGGCTCAGAGGTCCCCCTCGGCCTCCGAGGCCCCCTCGACCTCGGAGGTCCCCTTCGGCCCCCTCAGCTCGGAGGTCCCCCTCGGCCTCCGAGGTTTCCCCTTGGCCTCGAGCTTCAGCCTCAGCCCCAGGCATCAACATCGGCCTCGGCCTCAAGCGTCAACATCAGCCTCGGCCTCAAGCTTCAACCTTGGCCTCGGCCTCAAGCATCAACATCGGCCTCGGCCTCAAGCATCAACCTCGGCCTCAGCCTCGAGCTTCAACCTCGGCCTCGGCCTCAAGCGTCAGCATCGGCCTCGGCCTCGAGCTTTAGCCTCGGCCTCGGCCTCAAGCATCAACGTCGGCCTCGGCCTCGAGCTTCAGCCTCGGCCTTTGTCTCGAGCCTCCATTTCGATCTGGCCACCAGGGCTGGTGACCCGCTGCCTCGAGCCACCTAACACATCCACGTGGCCTACCAATCGCCTGCAGCGGCCATATGACCCATCATTTGCCTGCAACAGCGCGTGGCCATACCCGTAATGGAGCACACCAAACGCCACCATATCCGCCTGCCACCCACAGCGCCACACTCGGTAGGTGGCAGGCAAGGAGGGACACCTCTGACAGGCGGTTGCGACCCATCGCTGTCAACCTTGCTTTTTGTTTGTTAGTGGACAAAGGCACTTTGAAGTCAGTAACAATCTAGAAGCTGAAAAAGAGAGATCGTCGGACATGTATAAAAGCCCACACATACAATGAGGGAAGGATCCTGAACTTTAGTTCTCTAGCTCATATCTGCTAGTTAACTCTTATCCATTCCTGAGTGACTAACTTGAGCATTGGAGGGTCCCCACCGGAGCATCCGGTCTTCTGGACTTTTCTTGCAGGAGCCCGACGAGGAAGACCTCCATTTCCTCGGCGTTCAAGGAACGTGACTTGGCGGCAACAGATTGGCACGCCAGGTAGGAGGGATCAAAGAGAAAAGCTTCAAACCTGTTAGCAAAAACTTCTCTTTCCCTGAGCTCTCAAGCCATGGTGATGACCCGTGCGCAAGAGGTCTCCACCAGCCATGCTGGGGGCAGCGTCAGGGGGCTGATCCGCTGGCAATTGGCCCCTCCGTTTCCCCAGCTGACGTCCCTGCACCCCCACTGCAATAGCTTCAAGAAGACCGACTGGCCACCCTCTCCATGCAAGTTCAATCTTTGGTAGCAGTGGTCAGAGTCCTACAGCAGCAACCGTCGGCCGCTCAGCAGCCGGAGCCACTCCTGTCAGTCCTGGGAGTGGTCCAACCCAGCCAACATTCTTTCCGGGAAAGGTCTTTTGCTCAAGAAGCTCGCCACCGCCGCACTTCACCTAGGCCTCACAGTCAGAATGCCTCCAAGAGGCTTCGGTCGTCCTCTCGACACGCTAGTGCTTCTCCTAAGCGGTGGCACGGGAAGGAGGCGGAGCGCCCCCATCAGCATCGCCGCCACTCTTCCCCCTCGTCAGAATCCTCGATGGAGGAGTCCTTCAATGGCCAAATCGCTCATCGGGCTGAGCGCCAGCTCGATGAGTACAATCAATGGCTAGAGGAACTCAGTCGTCGGATCACCAACCTGCCAGAGGCGGACTATGACAGTCGGTCGCCACTATCCCATCGCATCATGGAGGAACCGATATCAACCTGGTTATGCCTTCCTCAGCTGGACCCATATGATGGGACCACGAACCCTCTGGACCATTTGAAAAGCTACAAGGTCCTTATGCAGGTCTAAGGGACAACCGATTCGCTCCTCTGCATTGCCTTCCCTGCCACCTTGAAGAAGGATTCTCGAGCCTGGTACTCCTGCCTACCGCTACGGAGTATCAACTCCTTCCGCCAGCTGAAGAGGGCCTTCCTGGCCCATTTTGATGCCTACCAAAAGATTTCAAGAGTGGCAGACAGTCTTTTTTCCATCCAACAGAAGGGTGGTGAGTCCCTGCGAGACTACGTCACCTGATTCGAAGAAGAGCCCTAAAGGTATACAACCTCGAGGACTCTGTGGTCACCTTGGCCTTGAAACGGGGGCTCCATCCCTCCCGCTTTACATATTCCCTTGACAAGAAGTCGCCCGGCTCCTACGCTAAGCTCTTGACCCGGGCCCAGAAGTATATCCATGCCAACGAGGCTGATTCCTCCCGGCGCGAGGCTAACGGAAGCACCACTAAGAAGCCAGCCCATCTAGAGCCTGCTGAAGTTCGCCTCAGGAGGCCCGAGCCTCCCCACCGACCAGACAACTACCCTCGGGCTCCCGCGCCGAGGGATGGCCCGTTCACCCCCCTGCTTGCTCCCATCACCCACATTTTGCTGGAGATCAGGGCGAGTCGTTCCTACCGTGCCCTCCTCCACTGAACCCGAAGACCCCCCGCAACAAGAACCTGTACTGCCGCTACCATCGAGACCACGACCACGACACCGATAATTGTTGCCAGCTGAAGAAGGAGATAGAGGACCTTATTCAGCGGGGCCACCTAGGGAAGTTCATTCAGAGGAACAACCCAAGTGCCTCCAGCCCATCAGCGCCTCCGCCACTGATGATCGACAATACTCCAACAGAGAAGACGGTGGCTATGATCTCCAGGGGGGCAGGTGGCCCACCCAAGAGGCCAAGGGGGGAGGGAGAGTTAGATTCTGTAATCCCTTTTTCTAAAAGAAACCTAGAGGGGGTGGTCAACAAAAATGATGACATCGTCGTCGTGTCTATGACGATCGCTAAGCATCCTGTAAAAAGAATTATGGTTGACAGTGGAAGCTTGGTGGACATATTGACTTATGATGCCTTTGTTCGTATGAACTTGTCTCCCGACCTGTTTCGACCCATCACCACACCCCTAATGGGTTTTACCGGGGACTCTGTGAAGGTTGAGGGAGAGATCACTCTCCCTGTCATGGCCGGCACACCCCCACATCAAAGCACAGTTTTCATGAGCTTCTTAGTGGTCTGGGTGCCCCTCGCCTACAACGCCATCCTCGGAAGGCCTGGACTTAACCTTCTGAACGCTGTTATCTTCACCAAAAGGCTCCTCATGAGGTTTACTACCAGCGAAGGAGTCGGGGAGATGCGGAGGGAGCAGAACCCATCGCCACTTTGCTACCACATGGCCTCTAGTCCTCAGGGGGCGGTATCTGTACATGCACCAGAAGCACTGGATCCTCGAGACTTGAAGAGAAGAGGGGAGCCGACCGAGCATCTGTTGGCCTTTTCCCTGGGGGAGGA
This sequence comes from Calamus simplicifolius, assembly GCA_900491605.1. NCBI lineage: Eukaryota > Viridiplantae > Streptophyta > Magnoliopsida > Arecales > Arecaceae > Calamus > Calamus simplicifolius. The sequence continues at coordinate 128,940 of UESW01002541.1, read as the reverse complement.
CCCGACGAAGATAATCCAGATCGGGGCTTTACTTCTGGAGGAGGCCTGTGATCAACTCCTCGCTTTCCTGTAGGCCAACGCAGACATTTTCACGTGGTCGGCGTTGGATATGCCAGGCATCCTGAAGTAATTACTCACCAGCTTAATATCAAGCCAGAGTGCCGACCTGTTCGGCAAAAGAAGAGGAGCTTCACCCTGGACAGGCATAAGGCCATAGACGAGGAGGTGCGTAAACTAGTAGTGGCTGGCCACATTCACAAGGTACACTATCCTGACTGGCTGGCAAATGTCGTCATGATCCGCAAGGCCAATAGGAGTTGGAGAATGTGCATAAACTTTACCGACCTTAACAAAGCATGCCCCAGGGACAGCTTTCCGCTACCTCGGATCGATCAGTTGGTGGACGCCACATCCGGCCACAAGACCCTCAACTTCAAGGATGCATTCTCGGGGTACAACCAGATCAAAATGAACCCAGCCGATGAGGAGGCGACCTCCTTTGTAACCGAGAAGGGGATATACTGCTACAAGGTGATGTCGTTTGGGTTGAAGAATGCGGGGGCTACCTACCATAGGTTGATGAATAAGGTCTTTGAGGACCAAATCGGGCGTAATATGAAGGTGTACGTGGACGATATGCTGACCAAGAGCACCCACACTGCTGACCACATCGCTGACCTCGCGAAGACCTTCGGCAACCTTCGCCAATATCAGATGAGGCTGAACCCCCGCAAGTGTGCCTTCGGGGTTACAGAAGGCAAGTTTTTAGGCTTCATGGTGACGCAGCAGGAAATCGAAGCCAATCTCGACAAAATCCGAGCTATTTTGGACATGAGGCCCCCAGCTAACAAAAAGAAGGTGCAGCGCCTGATCGGAAGAGTAGCAGCTTTGAGCCATTTCTTGTTCAAGTCGGCAGAAAGGTGTTTGCCTTTCTTCAAGGCGTTGCGCAAGGTCCACAGCTTTGAGTGGACGAAGGAATGCTAGGAGGCTTTCAAGGAGCTGAAGAAATTTTTATCCACTCCTCCACTGTTATCCAAGCCAAGAGGCAAGGAGGAGCTCTTTCTATATCTTGCAGCATCCCCCAAGGCCGTCAGTTCTGTGCTTGTTCGCATGGATGCCGATGGGGCGCAGAAGCCAGTATACTACACCAGTAAGGTACTCCATGATGTTGAGACCAGGTACTCTTGGATCGAGAAGATTATATTTTCCTTGATTGTCTCTGCCTAGCATTTTCGGCCTTACTTCCAAGCTCATCCGATCGTGGTGCTCATGGACCAACCCCTCCGGACTATCTTATCTCATCCTGACACCTCCAGTCGATTGGCCAAGTAGGCCATCAAGCAGGGGACGTTCGACTTATCCATTCGACTAAGGTCTGCCATGAAGTCTCAAGTGTTAGACAATTTCTTGGTCGAGTGCACTTGGGCCGAGGAGTGTCCGGAGGAGCCAAGCCCAGAGGCGCGTGTAGAGTCTCCCACAACTGAGGTGGGAGAGGAGGCCTGGATCCTCCATGTGGACGAAGCATCGAATTCTCAAGGGAGTGGAGCTGGACTCATTCTTGCAAGCCCTGAGGAGGAGTGATGGAGTATGCCCTCTGGTTTCTTTTTTCGGTCACCAATAACCAAGCGGAGTACGAAGCCTTACTGGCCAAGATGAGGCTATCCAAGGAGCTCGGTACAAGGCATCTGAGGGCCTTCATGGACTCTCAGCTTGTCTCCGAACAGGTCACTGGGGAGTACGAGGCCAGAGACCCTACTATGTCCCGATACCTGAGCAAGGTGCAATCCCAGGCCTCCCAGTTTCTTTACTTCTACGTCAGCTACATTCCCCGAGCGAAGAATGCCAGGGCTGATGCGCTATCCCGCTTGGCCACTTCAGTCGATGAGACCTTGGAAAGGACATACGTAGAGCATCTGCAAGTCCCGAGCATCGACGCAGTGGAGGAGGCTCTGCCGATCAAGAAAGAGCCTTCTTGGATGGATGCCTATGTGCGGTACTTGACCGATGGCACCCTCCCTGAAGACCCAGCTAAGGCCATGCTGCTCAGGCGATGGGCCCCGAAGTTCCTGATGATGGACGGGAGGCTCTACCGAAGGTCGTTCTCATACCCTATCCTCAAGTGCGTCGGCCCCACGGAAGCTGATTATATCATGCAAGAAATTCATGAGAGCATCTGCGGGAGTCATCTGGAGAGCAGAGCCATGGCGTACAAGGCCCTGCGGCAGGGGTACTATTGGCTAACCATGAGGAAGGATGCGGCCGAGCTCGTCAAGAAGTGCGATAGCTGCTAGCGCCATGCTAACATCCAGCAGCAGCCAACATCTCAGCTGACCCCCCTGGCGGCACCTTGGCCCTTCGCCCAGTGGGGTATGGATATCCTGGAGCCATTCCCTCCAACTCCGGTCAGCGCAAGTTTCTATTGTTGGCCGTCGACCACTTCACCAAATGGATCGAGGCCAAGGAACTCGCCAAGATCACCAAGGGCAAGGTGAGGTCCTTCTTTTGAAAGTCCATAATATGCTAGTTTGGGCTACCACACACCTTGGTCACCGACAACAGCCGATAGTTTGACAACGCATCCTTTCGAGGATTCTACACCGAGCTGGGCATCCACCAGCGGTTCTCCTCCGTAGGGCATCCTCAGACCAACGGAGCAGCCGAGGTGACCAACCGGATTATTCTCCAAGGATTAAGAGCCCGGCTGGATGACTGCAAAGGGCGATGGATGGAGGAGCTCTTGAGTGTGCTGTGGGCCTACCATACCATGCCACGGGCCCCCACTGAAGAGACTCCTTTCAGCCTCATCTTCGGATCTAAAGCCGTCATTCTGGTGGAAATTGGCTCTCTGAGTCCTAGGGTGGAGGCATACAGCGAGGAGGACAACCCGAACCAGTTGCAGGCCAACCTCGATCTGGTGGAGGAGGTGCGGGACCGAGCATGACTCTGAAAGGTAGCTTACCGATAGCGTGCAGCCAGGTATTACAACGCTCGTGTCCGCCCAAAAACCTTTTTGCCGGGGACATAGTCCTTCAGCGAGTCCAAGTTTCAAAACCAATGGAAGGAGGCAAGTTAGCGCCGAACTGGAAAGGATCTTATCGAGTCACAGAGGCACTCCACCATGGAGCGTACAAGATCGAAGGGCTAGACAGAAAGCCACTCCCACGAACGTGGAACGCCGACAACCTCTATCGGTATTATCAGTAGTGTACTCTCTCTCTCTTTTCATTAAAATTCGCGCTTGTGCTCTCCTGTGCTTTTGCCCCGCATTTGCTATTAATAAACATGAGTTCAAGTATTTTAGTTTTACACCATAAAGCTCGAGGCCAGCTCGGCATAGAAAGTCCAATGTACCATTGGCACCGAAGACCGATGTACCATCGGCTCCCAAAAACCCGAGGCCAGCTCGGCACAGAAAGTCTAATGTACCATTAGCACCAAAGACCAATATACCATCGTCTCCCAAAAGCTCGAGGCCAGCTCAGCACAGAAAGTTCAATGTACCATTAGCACCGAAGATCGGTGTACCACCGGCTCCCAAAAGCCCGAGGCCAGCTCGGCACAGAAAGTCCAATGTACCATTGGCACCGAAGACTAGTGTACCACTAGCTCCCAAAAGCCCGAGGCTAGCTCGACATAGAAAGTCCAATGTACCATTGGCACCGAAGACCGGTGTACCATCGGCTCCCAAAAGCCCAAGACCAGCTCGGCACCGAAAGTCCAATGTACCATTGGCACCAAAGACTGGTGTACCATCAGCTCCCAGAAGCTCGAGTCTTCCTCGGTGTTCCAAGGCCGATGTTCCATCGGTCCCCAGAGGCTCGAGTCTTCCTCAGCGTTCCAAGGCTGATGTTCCATCGGTCCCCAGAGGCCCGACTCTTCCTCGGTGTTCCAAGGCCGATGTTCCATCGGTCCTAGAGGCCCGACTCTTCCTCAGTGTTCCAAGGCCGATGTTCCATCGGTCCCCAGATGCCCGAGTCTTCCTCGGCATTTCAAGGCCGATGTTCCATCGGTCACCAGAGGCCCGAGTCTTCCTCGGCGTTCCAAGGCTGATGTTCCATCGATCCCCAGAAGCCCGAGTCTTCCTCGACGTTCCAAGGCCGATGTTCCATCGGTCCCCAGAAGCCCAATTCTTCCTTGGCATTCCAAGGCTGATGTTCCATCGGTCCCCAGAAGCCCGAGTCTTCCTTGGCGTTCCAAGGCCGACGTTCCATCAGTCCTCAGAAGGATGAGTCTTTCTTGGCTCTCCCAAGGGCTTGGCCCTATATGTAGCTAAGTCGACATCACTCGTGCATGAGTAGAAACTGCCCCTCGGAGTCGACGAGGCCCCTAGGGGTCCCACGTCAGCAATGCAAAGGTTTAAAAGGGACACAATGCAGTTGGTCAAAAATAATTCCATTAATGATAGCGTTTACAAAATACCGACTAGGTTGGACTTAGTACAAAAACAAAGAAAAGCAGTACAAAACTAAAGGCCAGCCCCGGGCTCGTCGTCGGAAGGGGCCCCCTCGGACCATTGGTCCAGCTCTATGTCCATGGCCTAGGGGAGGTCTAGAATCTGGGCCACCTTCTTTCTGGAAATCACGGAACCCCTAAAGATAGGCATCCGCATTGGCTTCGGCCATCTCATCGGCAAAGTGGTCAGATTCTTTAAATTCTTCAACTGCCGCTATGGCCCGGGCCTCGGCGGTGGCCTCTGCTTCTTGGGCTCGCGCTTCTTTCTCCTCTGCCAGGGTGGCGGCCCTCACCTTGGCCTCCTCAGCATGCATGGCCCTCGCCTCATCCACCTGGATGGTCGAATTTAGCTCAAGGATGTGGAGGTCTTGGGCCTCGATTGCGCTCTTGGCCTCCCCCAACTGGTTAAGCGCCACCTAGAGCCGGTTGGCTTCGGCCTTCGCTCGACTGGCAGCTTCCCTCGCCTTGGTAGCATGGTCAGCTTGTGCCGCCTCTAAGGCCCTTTCCGCCGCCTCGAGGGCCTTCTCTGCCGCCTCGGCCTGGGCCTAGGCCTCCTCGGCGTCCCACTGGGCCTGTTCAATGATGGCCTCCTCTTCGCCGATAACTTCCCTAGTGGCCACCAAGAAGTTTGTCACCTGCGCTCAAGGTGTCGGCTATGCAAACTGTTAAATATTTGAAGCCAAGGGTGAGGAAGGTCACTTACCCGGACAAGGGCTGAGAAGGCCTCCCTGAAGAACCTGGTCGCCCCCAGGTTCCAGAGTTCCTCCTGAAACTCAGGCTGGATGACCTGAGACATGAGCCATTCAGTCCGGCGCCCGTCGTTTATCAGAGAAAACTTACGAGGGGTTGGCACGGCCCTGCTCCCTTCGGCGGCCTTGGCGTGCTCAGGCTCGTTGTGTGGGGGGCTGCCCGCTGGTGCTCCCTCCCAAGGCGGGCTCACCGCCGCTGGTGGCTCTATGTTGGGGCCCTGTTCTGCCTCCGCTGGGGCTGGCTCGGCAGGCATTTGGGGCTCCTCTATCACCCCCTCCTCTCTCACCCCCTCCGGCGGGGTGTCGGTTGTCAAGTCCACCGACACAATTAGAGGTTCTTGGCGCTCGGGAGATGGTGAGACCGGCGCCGTCGGACGCTTTGGCACTGGGGTCTGCTGCCTCTTGCTGGGCCCTGCCTCGGCCCTCATCCTCTTAATGGCTGCCTTCCTAAGCTGAGCAGCCGGGACCTTCATCACTGCGCAGCATAGGTCGGAGTTAGTGAAAAAAAAGGGAGAAAGAAGAAAAAGAGAGAGAGGAAAAGGAAGAAAGAGAGGAAGTTTGGCTAAGTACAGAGACGTCTGTTACTCACCGCTTCGGGAGGTGAGGCCCGCCAGCCGGAGATTGTCCTCCAACAGGAGCAGGGTATACCTGGGGATGTCGACGGTCAATAGCTGCCCCAATGCCTCCTTATCTCCCAGAAGGATGGTGAAATTCATATTGGGTCGGAGGTCAAGATCCCCCCACCCGGGCTTAACTTGATCAAGATCCACAAAAAAGAACTGGGACTTCTATCCTTTGACAGAGGAGGGGAGGAGTAACTTAAGGACACGACCGGATCGGGGCTGCAATAGCCACCAACCCCCCTGCTGCCTAAGAGTGTAAAAACAGCGGAAGAGGGAGAGTCTGGGAGTGATCTGGAGGTGGTGGCAGAGGACAAGAAAGGCACAAATGGTCCGAAGGGAGTTTGGGACCAGCTGAGTAGGAGTCAAGGAGTAATAGTCTAAAAGATTGATGAAAAAAGGATGAAGAGGTAGGCAGAGACCACCCTGTCATTGGGGGTCGGAAGGAAAAGCCTGATGTCTCGGGAGATCAGGTAGCGAGCCTCGATATTCGCCAGGTCTTGGCTCGTTACCGTGGAGGCGGTCCCCGTCGGGGATTCTGCCCCCGCCCTCGAGGAGGTGCCGGCCGCCGCCTGGTGCCTCCTCGCTGGGGCCCGGCCGGTCGCCGCCGAGCGTCTCCCCACGGGAGCCCTATCGGCGACCTGCCGTTGAGCAACAGGAAGGTGGTCCTCCGGATCGGAGGACCATAAAGGCGGGGGAGATGAAGAGACACGAAGCCTCGAGGGAGAAATGTGATCGCTGGGAGGAGCGGAGGAGGACCAAGAAGGAGAGGAGGCCATGGTTGGAATTTGAGGAAGAAAGGGAAGGTCTGGAAGGAATAGAAGGCTAACCTGGAGAAGGAAATGGTGGAGTTTGATTCTCGGGTTACAGAAGAAGTCGAGGGCCAAAGGAAGACGAAGACAACTGAAGCAAAGTGGCGAGATTCAACCCTCGCCCAGGTTTTATTAGATTTCAAATCATCCCGCCTCATCTGACCAGCCACACGGACTCCCGCTATAGGCAGGGCCGCCTCGGTAGGCACCTGGCGCGTGAGACGATCCACCTCTTGCCAATGATGGGACGCCACTGACATCATCGTCATGATGACAATGATGACGGCCGCTTTTCGTGGGTTTCGAGAGGACAACCCATCCTCGGGAACCATCCCTACAAATTAGACGGATAGCTATGACTGCCGCTTCATATCCCCCAGATTGCCCGCGTTAAGCTATCACAGCACCTAAAGACACGTGTCCAGGGACAGTTGGCAACGAACGGGGATCAGCCACTAGGGAGGAGACACCCTTTCACTTCACCAGGGTGACCCGTTTCGTCTCAGGGGCGAGGGGACATCTGATGTGAATAATCCAAGATCGTCAAAGTAAACGGTAAGCAAACGATGAACTGACGGAGCCCAACCTCGGCCTTCGAGGCCCCCTCGGCTCGGAGATCCCCCTCGGCCTCCAAGGTTCCCCCTTGGCCTCGAGCTTCAGCCTCGGCCTCATGTATCAACATCGGCCTCGGCCTCAAGCTTCAACCTCGGCCTTGGCCTCTGAGGCCCCCTCGGCCTCGGAGGTCCCCCTCGGCCCCCTCGGCTCGGAGGTCACCCTCGGCCTTCGAGGTTCCCCCATGGCCTTGAGCTTCAGCCTTGGCCTCAGGCATCAACATTGGCCTTGGCCTCGAGCTTCAACCTCGGACTCGGCCTCGAGAGTTAACATCGGCCTCGACCTCGAGCTTCAACCTCGGCCTTGGCCTCGAGTGTCAGCCTCGGCCTCGGCCTCGAGCTTCAACCTCGGCCTCGGCCTCAAGCGTCAGCATCGGCCTCAGCCTCGAGCTTCAGCCTGGCCTCGGCCTCAAGCATCAACGTCGGCCTCGGCCTCGAGCTTCAGCCTCGGCCTTTGTCTCGAGCCTCTGTTTCGATCTGGCCACCGGGGCTGGCGACCCGCTGTCTCGAGCCACTTGACACATACACGTGGCCCACCAACCATCTGCAGCGGTCACATTACCCATCATTCGCTTGCAACAGCGCGTGGCCATACCCCGTAACGGCGCACGCCAAACGCCACCATATCCGCCTGCCACCTGCAGCGCCGTACTCGGCAAATGGCAGGCGAGGAGGACACCTCTGACAAGCGGTTGCGATCCGTCGTTGTCAGCCTTTCTTTTCGTCCGTTAGTGGACAAAGGCACTTCGAAGTCAGCAACCTTCTGGAAGCGGAAAAAGAAAGATCGCCGGACAGGTATAAAAGCCCACACATACAACGAGGGAAGGATCCTGAACTTCAGTTCTCTAGCTCATATCTGCTAGTTAACTCTTGTCTGTTCCCGAGTGATTGACTTGAGCGTCGCAAGGTCCCCACCGGAGCATCCGGTCTCCGAGGACTCTTGCAGGAGCCCGACGAGAAAGACCTCCGTTTCCCCGGCGTTCAAGGAACGTGACTTGGCAGGGTATAATTTTTCTTAATCCAAATTATATCTAGAAGAAAATGAAAATATTAAATTAGAAAATCCAGGCCTGATTCGCTTTTCAAATTGGGTTCAATTTTTGATCTTGCTGGATTAAACGATTCGAGTTTGGCCTGACCAATCGAGTCAAGAACGGAATGGATCGGGGGTACGTAGACTAAATCCATTTGCGACCCGATGCTCTTAAAAAATATTTAAAAATATCCACTCATCATATATCAACGCTCCACTTTCCATCATACGTCCTCCGACGGTGGACGGAGCAAGAAATACCGATGGACAGCAGCGATTAATTTTTACAAGGTTAAGGCAGAGTATAAGTGGAAAATAAATATTATAACAAACTTTCGTCGGTGGTAAAGCTTACATTGTACTACGTACCCTTTCGTACTTCATAAAAGAAATTTTACAAGGCCATAATCCATAATATAAACCTAACTTCCTTCATGTCCTAAATCCATGAGCTTGAGTTGATCCACAGACGTTAACCTTTGACGAGATCTTTTAAGGTCGCCGAAGACATTCATGACATCCCTCCATATATCAAACCACTCCAAAAAGGGAATTCCGGCTCCGCTAGAAAGAACTCATATGGAGATGGCGAGCATGTTGAAGAAGAGGTTAGGTGCTGTTCATGAAGTAATAGTTTCTTAAGACTTGTCCTCCAGTACCTTTAATCGCCACCTGTAATCTGAAGCTTCCAAAGCCAAAAGGTGTACCGACTTTCACTATAACATGAAGTTAGAGGGTAGCGTTATCAGTTCTTCCCTCCAATGCAGGGCTCCAGCAAGGTAACCTCTGCTGCCTTGCGACAAAGAGGCTGCGTTGATCCCTCGGTCACAAAGTATTTAGGTATGGATGGTATGGAACAATATAAAAAAAACAGTAGTCACCATGGATGATGGTTTTCGTTTTCGTTTTCGTTTTCTCATCGGATAAGAGTGGCAGAAACAAGCACAATAGGAGGAGAGGGGTCAGATGGTACAGAATATATGAGAATGAGGAGGAGGAGAGAAGATGAATGCCAACCTCATCCTTATATGGCCTTTTATGGAGGCCGGTGTCTTTCTGGAACCTTCGTTCCATCCTAGTTAATTATGTTTCTCTCGAATCTTCTCATCCCGCGTCCCATTCATTTTCTCCTTCCCAAACGTTTTAATCCCCGGTCGCATTTAATTTGGTAACGGTTGTTTAAGTGGAAAATAAATATTATAACAAACTTTCATCAGCGGCAAAGCTTATACATTGCTCTTCCCTTTCATACTGCATTAAAAAAAAATTATAAGGCCATAATCCATAATATAAACTTGATTTCCTTCACGACCTAAATCCATGAGCTTGAGTTGATCCACAGACATTAATCTTTGAGGAGAATTTCCCGTACTGCAGTGATTGAAATTATCTTCGAAGGTCGCCGAAGACGCTCATGAAATTCCGGCTCCGCTACGAAGGACTCATAGCGAAGCTGAAGGTGCCGTGCCGTTAGGGTGGTGGTTGAAAAAGAAGTGCCACCTTTGGAGACGGCGAGAAACAGGCTGTAATCTGGAGCCTCCAAAGAACCAAAGCAACAAGCTTCTCGTTCCCATGCTATAATATGAAGGTAGAGAGCAGCATGTCCAGTCGTTCCTCCAATGCAGGACACCACCAAGGCGATCTCCACCGTCTGGCGAGAAAGAGGCTGCCTCGAACTCCCCGGTCGCAAGATATTTAGGTATGGATGGTATTGGAACAACAGAAAAACTAATGGCGCCGGCCACCATGGATGATAGTTTAGGTTTGGGTTTTGGTTTTCTCATCGGATAGAGTGGCAAAAAGAAATACAAGAGGAGACCAGGGAAGGAATATTGTATGGAAGATAGCGAGGAGAACGAGAGAACAGGTTAATAATTAATCCCTATGGCAATTCATCTCATCTCTGCATGGCCTTTTATAAAGGCCGGTGCGTCTCTGGAGCCTTCTGCCTTCGATGTCTTTTTCCGAAGAGTGCTGTTTCATTACGTCTCTCTCGAATCTTCTCATCCCGCGTCCCATGCATTTATTCCATCTTTCCTAGACGTTTTACACGCGGTCGCATTTAATTTTGTAACGCTTGTTTTTGAATGTTCTAGTCCAATGTAAATTTATAACCCTTTTTCACGATGGTTCTTGTCAGTGTCGTAGCACATGACTGTTGTTCCTTCTCGAGCCATCTATTCTGCTTCAAGTGAACACGATCCAAGTCTAAAGCTTAAAAGAATAGTGGACGAGCTGTGGCTCAACTTGAGTATGCAAGTGCTATTGGTTGTCTAATGTATTTGATACAATGCACTAGACCCGATATAGCATTTGTAGTTAGTAAGCTGAGTAAGTTTACTAGCAACCCGAGTGTAGAGCATTGGAAGGCTATTGGTAGAGTCTTTGGTTATCTTTTAAAAACCAAAGACTAGGTCTACAATACTCTAAATTTTCTGCTATATTGAAAGGATATACCGATGCAAGTTGGATATCAAGGTGGGAGATAATAAATCTACCACTGGTTGCTGTTTATACTAGCGGGTGGTGCAATATCTTGGAAATCCAAGAAACAAACTTGCATTACCACTACAACAAAAATACTGTCCGCCGACGCTAAATATATCATTTCCCGACGCTTTATAGCGTCGGCAAATAAATTCACGACGCTTTTACACGCGTCGTGTAGCTTGGGGTGGAGACGGAATATTCCGACGCTTTTAAAAAGCGTTGGGACAGCGTTGTTCCATGCCGACGCTTTAAAGCGTCGGCAAGATTTTCTATTAACGACGCTTTAAAGCGTCGGCAATTAATAATTTTCCCGACGCTTTAAAGCGACGCTTTAAAGCGTCGGTACGATTTTCTATTAACGACGCTTTAAAGCGTCGGCAATTAATAATTTACCCGACGCTTTAAAGCGTCGGCAAGATTTTCTATTAACTAATAATTTTCCGAAGAACTACGTCGAATGCTTCCGACGCTTTAAAGCGTCGGCAAAATGTAACATTTTTTTTAAATAAAAAAATTGAAAAAATTTTATTAAACCTGTGCAATTAATTAAGATGTAACATTTTTTTTAAATAAAAAAATTGAAAAATTTTTATTAAACCTGTGCAATTAATTAATATCAAATTGTAAATTAAACCGGGCAATGCAATCATAACAAACAAAATCACAAATCACATTACACACATTCTTCACATTCAAAATAAAAGTTCAAATATAAATTTCATTACATCAAGTTCAAATATAAATTTCATTACAATTTAAAGTTTCACAAAATTTAAAAATACATTAGATGAAAGATATAAAATAAAAATAGCCGAGGTCAATGATCTGCAGGAGGAAGGTCGTCACCCTGTCCGCGAGGATCTGATGCTCCAGAAGCCTATAAGAAAAATTAAAAATATTTAATTTACAAGACTATCTATGAATATTAAATAAATAGTTAATTTAATATAAAAATATATATTGAATAATATATGTATTTACCTGATGAGGAACAACCGTATGAATGAGAGATGTAAGCCGCTCAATGTGATCTCTCATGGAATCAATCAATGCTCTATCGGCTGCACTCCTCCGATGCATCTCCTCCATCGCAACGGCACTCGACCGTTGCATCTCCTCCATCGCTGCAGCACTCGACCGCTGCATCTCCTCTAACGCTGCAGCACTCGACCGCTGCATCTCCTCAACCGCATGCTCAAGTCTGCGAACACGTGTATCATGAACAGCATCTGCAGCATCACGCGTAAGTCTACTCACCTCAGATAAATGAGTGGGGGTAACTCCAACTCCATAACCCCTCACTCGACCATAGCGCTCTGGCCCCATCAACTCTGTAAACACCTCGGCCTCGATGCGACTACTCTGCGTAGATGCTGTAGAGTCATCGACACGCTCAGCAACAAGAGATGCAGCTCTTTCCTGTATTAATTTAGAAAAATTTATAAGATCTTACTAAATAAAATAATCAAATTAAAATTATTGTACGAAATAATTTGTAATAAATAATTACATATAAATCTCTCGACTCATCCCGGACAAAAGTGCCATCATGATGAGTATGAGTCATCCGGTAAAACTCCACCACACCGGGTTCCCTCCCATGCTCATCCATCTACAAAAAAAAAAATACAATTTATAAATATTTGAATCAATTTATAAATAAATTATACAATTCATTTTGATTTGTAAAGAGGGACTATAAATTATTCAATGAGAGTTTCAACGATAGTTTCAACATAATAAGTAATTATTCAATTGTTTCAACGAGAGTTTCAACATAATTCTAAATTATCAATTATGTTTCAATGATAGTTTCAATGAGAGTTTCAACGATAGTTTCAACATAATAAGTAATTATTCAATTGTTTCAACGAGAGTTTCAACATAATTCTAAATTATCAATTATGTTTCAATGATAGATACTTTCAATAAGAGTTTCAACGATATTCAGAAAATATTCCCTCTTATTCTCTATTTCAAATACTACCTTAGTTTTTTTGGCTTGTCAATTCGAAGTGGTTAGGTAATATGTTATATCTATGAGTAGGGTTGTGACTTTAGCTTATTAGGCATATAATAGCATCAAATAATCTAGTACCTATCTTGCTATTAGTAAACATGCAGTACCTGAGTTTGATGGATGTGCTTCCTATCTATCTATGGTGGAATAATTGGATTCAACACACACATGGGCATCACCCACCACCATCACCCACCACCTCATCTCATCTATCTATAGCTTATTTATGGAGAGATGACATGTTTGGATGATGCCATGATCCATTTAAGTCAAAGCTCTAAGGCCTAGGTGCCTTCATGCTTCATCTGTTTACCTACAGTTTATCTTTCGTCACGAAAGGGAGAGAAGAAAACGAAAGGACAGCCTTAAGCTAAACTTGGTGTAGAAATATCTGACAAGATTGTTGCACCAACAGTTGGGTAATGGGTAAATAATCACCTAAGTTTACCACCAGTCTATATAATTTTACATGCTATTGATCTTTAGGTCCTTCTACTAAAGTCAAAATTCCTAGATCTGGAAATTTTTTTCATAAGATGTAGAATTACTATATAAAGCCAATTGGGATTAGTTGATCAGGGAACCAGATCTGGAACATCAGTCCTGATTTATTATTTTAATTGGATTTGGTTCAATGCAGTATTTAATTTATGTCCTGCTTGCATCCATTCATATATTTTCTTGCTATCATGTATCACATTTCCTGCTGTGATTGAAGTTCTCATATAATATACAGAAGCTCTAATGATCTCTAATGGCCATCTTCTTCTTCCCACCACTCTGGCTTTTTGCACTAAAACTATTAGCTAGTATACAACTTCCTTCCACGTCACAAGGAATATTCTAGTTGATTCTCAAGATTTTTGCAATATAAGAGCTTTCACTTTTCATGTACATGAGTCACCACTGCATATTGATATCATATATAAATAATAAAACAAACTTGGCAGATCATTGTTTGCTAATTGAAATCACTTTCATGCATGTTTGACAAGCACAGCCCTCTTATCCACAAGTAGTCTTCAAACCATTTTATCTCCTTGCTGTCCGAGATATCCTACTACAAACATGTATCACACCATTGTCATGTACCAACCAGTCAGTGGGAATTTAGAAGTTGCATATCATATGGGAGAGTCAATTAGATTGAAGAAGTTAGGTCTGTGAGAGCATTAAGTCCACATCCTTTCCACTGTAAAGTACTGCAGATCCTGCCAAACTTTTCTGGTGGCCAACCAAATGAAAGAGGCTTGAGAAGGAAGGTTTATACTTTATCATGTGGTCCTGATTTCTGAGGGACACACTCATCCAACAGTGGTGCATTGCTGCAATAATAAAATGGGGTGGGAACAAGGTCTTAAGGGCTACAGCAACAGCAGGTACAACTAAGAGTTAAAACATCCTTTGAGGTAAATGAGATGGTCCTCTAAAGACAAAAGTCAAAATTTTCCACCAGGAAAAAGAAGTTAGCAGTGAGATTGGAATACCTACTCTCTGAGTTTATCAGATGTTCAAAAACAGCTAGGAAATTACAACGTGTTAAATGGTCAGTTAAGTCCTACTCTATTGAAACAACAAGAAGAAACTTTTTGTGACACTGTGATAATAATTAATTAATCATGTTCTCAAGTCTAGATACCAGTTAATTGGATCTTCTAAGCCAATATACAGAAAGTTCATAGAAGAAAATACAAATATTACCTAGAAAAAAGACAAGGGGAAAAAAAAAAAGAAAATACAAATATTACCTCCATCTATTAGATTTCTTCCTATTGTCTTGCTTTGGACTTGCCCCAGTTCTCGAAGATGTTAATTGCCATATTAAGCTTGTCTCTCACGTGTTTCATTCTCTTAACTAGTTGGATTAGTACAATCTTATCTATTCTTCCAGGATGAGGCAGTTTGTTCTTCACATCGTTTTGTCTTGCTGAGTTTTATCTGCCCATTAGGCCAGTAGATTGTCCCATCTTGCTTAAAAATGCATTTTCATTACTAAGCCAATATTCACTTCTAGCAGAAATAGAGCATTTCCTCCATTCTACATGCAGTCACTTGTATTCTACATGCAGTCACTTGCACCCATCTTCATCTTGTTATAAATATCAACAGCACTAATCTTAAAAATAATTGCAGTAATCTGATGAAACTTAAAATCTAATTCTAAATGATCTACAAATTGTTACCCTAGACCACTTAAAACATTACTTATATTGGCATGTCTTAATATAAATTGTAGTTCATAATCAGCTCAATTTGAGGCTCAGTCAAGCTCAAATTGAAACAAAATGAGCTGGGTTAATAATGGCTTGTACACTTGAAATTAATTTCAAATACTTATTGATTATTCAATATATATTTGAAATATTGATATGATATATAATGCTTATACTGTGTGTATGCATGAATTTTCTCGTATGTATGTATGTATGATCAACCATTGAATTCAATCCAGTGACTGAAATCAATGAGATGGTTTATGGAACAATTTGATGGCTTCATTACATGGTGTTGAAATTAAATGTTGCTCAGGTTTGATCAGACTCAGACTCATTTAAGCTTTCCTCAGTTTCACCCCTAAGTTTCACCTGCTATACTACCATACCAAATGGGCTTGGGATTGACATGATTGAAATTTGGTGCGTCATCTCCTTGCAAAAATAAATTTAATAACAAATTGGGATTTGGATCAGCAGAATATATTCTAAAGCATGCCATCACCACCTACAGCTCAAAACTATATATATATAGTTTAAGAAATCATTCAATGGAAAAATCAAAATTAAATATTTTATTTGCATCTGCGTGCCAGAACATTCATGAAACAGAAGTATTTATGACATATAAATGAACATAATTAGTTTAAGAATTTATAGTTTAAGAAACATACGAATTGTTGCCTAATTCTCGCATAACTCTTGGATCCCGATGTATGGGGAACAGACAGAGATGCTCGTGCAGCTTTACCAATATTAGAATATGTCTGCAAAATTAAATAAATATTTTAATAGTGTCTTAAAAGATTAAATAACAAGAATATTAAGTAACAAGATACCTGTCCCTTCTCGGAGAACCAATAATGAACCAACTCCATCCACTGATGAGGGGGTACCTCAGGAGGACAAGTACCAACTACCTGCTCCTCGGTCATACCCGGCAGCTTGTACTTCGTCTTCAAATATGACTTATATTCTTTCCATTTCCGGTTGAGAGACTTCAGTACAAACTCATTAGCGGATGGAGGAAGTGCAAACTTGCCCTGCAAAAGATAAAATATTTCAACTGTTCAACTATAAAACATGTCATAATATACATAATGTTTGATGTTTAGATTCTTTTGTTTACCTGCACAACTCGTAGAATCTCGACTTTATATGACGGAAGCATATCATTCCATTTTGCATAACTTAATGGACAAAGCTGATGCCTCCGTGCAACACTCCCTAAAAAGGAACTCAATAAGCTAGAGGCTTTTTTAATTGGCTGCCCCAGCCGATTGCACTCAATTACGATCTTATCACCATCACGCATCTGCCATACATCTCGTACTCCCATGGCCCCGCGCCTGCATGTAATCCTACCAGATCCGTCTGCATAAAAATAGATATAGGTAAATTATAGTAAGAAGCGTAAAGAAATTTTATAGAATCAAATAAAAAAAAATTACCTTGAATATGAAGCTCATCGCCGACAACAGGATCATGATGCCCCGAGGATGACGGACCTGCAGTAGACTGACATGCCTCTGGAATAGATGCAGCATCTGGTAATGACGAAGGACCAGCGTGATCCTGCTGTGCTGAAGTAGAGGGGTCGGCCTCTGTCCGTGAGCTATGCATAATGTCACCTATCATTTACATCAGAGTTAAAGTTAGTAAAAAATAAATATAACTTTAAAGACTTAATTATTACAAAATTCAATACATTGCAAAATTTAGTACCAATCAGAATCAAGCATTATCATTTGTTGCAAAATCTGTCCTAACCAAGGATACCGTAGCATGTACATCATCAACCGGCACAAAATTGAATGGCATGGAATGCGTATAAGTGTCATCGTCTTCATCATCTTCTAGCTGCTTTCCCATATCATATAAGTCCCTAGGTTTTGTTTTAATAACAATAGCCCAATCTTTATCTTTTGCATCTTGTATAAAAAATACTTGACGAGCTTGAGAAGAAAAAATGAATGGATCATCCTTCAATAAGACACCAGTATGTATCAACCTTGTAAAATTTACAAGTGTAAATCCATTTGTATCTTTTTTCAAACCCCTTGATGAGTTTATATCTACCCAATCACATCTAAATAATATAACTTTAAAGACTCCATAGTAATCTAACTCATAGATATCATTTAGTGCACCATAATAAGTTTTTCCATCTGCTTCCACCATAACACCGCTATTTTGTGTTTTCCTAAATTTCTCACGATCTTTAGTATGGAATTTAAAACCGTTGATTATGAAACCACTATATCTATTGACAACTTTGTTAGGTCCTCGAGCCAAGGCTATTAATTCAGCTGACAAATTTTTCTCCATCATCGTTGATACCTAAAAAATAATAAGGAATGTTAATAGGTTATTTGATGTTAAATCAACCAATATATTCTTGAAGTATATGTCAAACCTGTTTTGAAAGCCATGTAGGAAATAACTCGACTAACCATCGCTGCTCAATCCTTGGATTAGGTCGAGTGCTATGGTTAGCTTGCCGTTGAGACAATAAAAATTCGCTGCATAAAACGTATTTTGTTCATTTAGAGCAAAAAAAAAAAAAAAAAAGAAATGATATCTTACTCTTGAAATGCAATAAATCATACTAACCTACGATACTCAGATATCATTTCGCTATGGAGTAATACATAACGATGTGCTTGTGCCATTGATTTATGATCCAATACAATAGTTTCAGTTTTTCCCATTACTCTACCTGCAGTTGAGAACTTATACAATTCTGCATTATCAACGAAATCACCATACCGTTGAGGTCTATTAAACACTGTCTCTACACCTTGAAGATATCTTGAACAAAATGTCAAACACTCTTCAGCAATATATCCTTCCGCAATCGAACCCTCTGGATAGGCTTTGTTTCGTACATAATCTTTCAATCGCATAAGGTACCTACAAGATAAATAAATTTCTAAACATAGCATAATGATGATGCTACTTATGGTAGAAATTATGGTATACCGGTCATTAGGATAAATCAGACTATAGCATACCTCTCAATAGGATACATCCATCTATAATGTACCGGTCCGCCAAGCTTGACTTCCGAAGCCAAGTGAATGAGAAGATGTACCATAATAGTAAAAAATCCAGGAGGAAAAATCTTTTCCATAAGACAAAGTGTAATGGTCACATCAGACTCCAACTGATCAATCTCTTCAGGATCAATAACTTTTGAACATAATGCCTTAAAGAATGATGATAGCCGAATTATAACTGCAAGAACTTGTTTAGGCACTGATGATCTTGCCGCTATTGGTAAGATATCTTGCATCAATATGTGACCATCATGACTTTTGAGATTAGAAATTTTCATATCTTTAAGATGCACACACCTTGAAATGTTTGATGCATATCCATCAGGTACTTTAATATTTTTCAATACTGTAAGAAAATTGTTTTTTTCTTGAGGAGACATTGTATAAGATGCAGGAGGCAAATAAATTCTATCATTAGCAAGCATTATAGGATGAAGCTCCGGTCGGATACCCAATTCCTTTAAATCCAATCGTGCCTTCATGTTATCTTTGGTCTTTCCATCAAGATTCAACAATGTTCCAAGCAGATTATCACAAACATTCTTCTCTATGTGCATGACATCAAGATTATGTCGAATCAGATTATGTTCCCAATAAGGTAAGTCAAAAAAGATACTTCTTTTCTTCCATATATGTTTGATAGACTGCTTTGTGGATGGTATCTGTACATCTTCCTCATTTTCTTTTTCCAAAAAATTATCTGGATCTTCAAATATCTGTGCATCCATACTACCAATTGTCACTTCTTCTTGATCATTCCTTCCTCTTTTTTGAGAAGACTTTGAGAATTTACCATATTTGTAACTGATTGAATCAATTTGCATACGAACATTAGTTCCAGAAGGTGGAATTGGTGCACATCTCAATTCTATGGTACCATCAAATAAATCTTTCTGAAAACGAAACGGATGATTTGATTCTAACCATCGGCGATGTCCCATATAACAAAATTTTCCTCCATGTTTTAACCAATTTGAATGTGTCGAATCTGCACAACAAGGACATGCAACCCTTCCTTTTGTACTCCAGCCAGATAAATTGGCATATGCTGGAAAATCATTAATAGTCCACAACAGAGCTGCCCGTAGTTTAAATGTTTCACCATTTGAAGCATCAATTGCATCGACACCTTCCCATAACTGTTTCAATTCCTCTATTAAAGGCTGTAGAAAAATATCTATATCATTTCCTGGACCCTTATCACCTGGAATAACCATTGACAAGATAAGTGATGATTGCTTCATGCACAACCATGGTGGTAAATTGTATGGTATTAGAACAACTGGCCAAGTGCTATATGTAGAATTTAGAGTGCGAAAAGGATTGAAGCCATCTGAAGCTAAACCCAAACGAACATTACGAATATCAGAGGCAAAATCAGAATGCCTAACATCAAAAGCTTTCCATGCTAAACTATCTGCTGGATGTCTCAACATTCCATCCTTTGTACGCCCTTCATCATGCCATCTCATTAATGAAACTGTTTTCGATGATGAATATAGCCTTTTCAATCGAGGAATAAGAGGAAAGTAACGCAGTACCTTCGCTGGTTTTTTTGTTTTGTTCGTTACATCATCCTCATCCTCTCCACATCTCCATCGTGAAGATCCACATACATTGCATGACTCTCGATCAGCATTTTCACCATGATATAACATACAGTCTTTTGGACAACTATGGATCTTTTGATATCCAAGATCTAATTTGTTGACAACTTTCTTTGCTTCATAATAAGAGGATGGTAAATCAATGCCTTCTGGAAATGCATCCTTTAGTAATTTAAGAAGCATGGTAAAACTCTTTCCTGACCATCCATTCATATATTTTATATGGAATAAATGTATAAGAAAAGAGATCTTAGAAAATTTCAAACAACCCGGATATAATTGTTCATCAACGAATGTTTGTTCCATAGATGTAGAACCATCACATATTCCATCCGTTTCATGTATATTAGTTGATCCCACAAAGTTTTGAACACCATGTCGAAAAGCATCTCCGATTAAACCTGTCATATCATCTCCTACAAGGTTATCTTGCATATTACCAGATCCAAGATCATACGAGAAGGGTTGATTACTTGAGGAGGGTTGATTACTTGATAATGGCAACGTACATTCTCCATGGAAAACCCATACAGTATAACCTCTTGAAAAACCATTCCATATCAAATGTTCTTCAACGGTTTGTGGATCTAAGTAAGAATTGTTAACACATCGCCGACACGGACATGAAATCTTTCCATTCAAACTACCTTTATCCATACCAAATTTAATGAACTCACGAACTCCATCTAAATATTCTGTTGTATTTCTCGGTTTAGTTATCCAACTTTTATCCATTGTAGGATAAATGATCGATAAACAATCAACTTTTATCCAATATCCTGCACGTATTTTACCAACATAAGTCTGATATAGCCCCAAAAATGCACATTCATGGTGAAAGAAGTAAAACTTTTGAAAAAAAGTAAAGCACATGAAAAAGTACCCCATGTAACACAAGTACCTACAATGAAGAACAATGAACTAAGGTCCACCTTGCAAAATCAGAGCATTCAGTGAAGCCATGACATGAGCATGACTATCCAACAAGTACAATTTGCTGAAGATATTGGCCCTTATCCAAAAAGAAGGAAAAAGAAAAAAAAATCTATGATGCATGTTCCCAACAAGTCTCATTCATTGAGGCATCATTTTTATAGAAAAAATCTCATAAGAAAATTTCTTTGGATAATTATAAACTATAGCATCTAATATGTAGCTTATAAAGTCATGTATCAGAAAAACATGCTTTAGTTACTCTTGGCTTTCAGGTTCTATATCTTCTCGGCATTTTTTATCCATTCGATTGCTCTAGTCTGAGTAGTTTTTTTGTGTGCTTAAATAAATAAAATGATGTATGTGATGATCATAGCTAGGTTTTTGTGCTCATTATGGAAGCTTGAGCATAGAGATATATTCAAATTTACATGCCCTTATCAGTCTTTTTGAGAAAAATAAGGTTTAAAAAGGGGATGAAAAACAGGAAGGACTATGGCCATTGAAGATACTGTTGCAAAAGAACATAAATCATAGTTACCCAAAGGAAGAGAAAAGATGGAAAATACAACTATTCCATGGCATTTGATTCCTGGTAAATGGTGATTAAAGTGCAGATATCTGTGGAGAATTACCTTGAGAACATGAATTCATAAATAGCATGAAGGGGGAACTCTATATAAGTGAAAAGAAAATCTCAAAGCTGAACCCAAGGACAGCAATATTGGCACCAAAAGCTGTACCAATACTTTTGTATCTGCTCAATAGAAGAAGAAACACTTGATTATTTTAATCTTTAGGTATATGCTGTGGCCTCGGAGGATATGGATTCACTAACCTTTGGAGCCCCAAGGTTTCTTCGCCACTTAATGGATCCAAGCTCCAAAAAAATCCCTGTGATGGAATTTGAAGTCTCAAAGGTGCCTTATATTGTAGATGGTGTCATGCTTGTTACTTCATCTTAAACCCTCCGATCTCATGTTTAAATTTCAGGTATTGGAGGAGCTAGAACTCACTATGGACCAGTTCATTGACTTATGCATTCTTTGTGGATGTGACTACTGTGATAAAATTAAAGGTATCAGGGCTTTGAGAAAATAAGTTATTATTTACAAATACTAACTACATATTGTATCCACCCCTAGCCAGTATGCCCTTGTACCTTTAAAAACTTGATCCTTGCCTTTATGTAAATTCAAGATAATGAATAATGTTTCTTCCTGAACTTTGTGAGAAAATCCATCATCAATCAATCCTAAGAGTTGGCATGAACCTAGAGAGCATTAGGCAGGCAACTTTCACAAACTACCAGTCCTTTCATTCTTCTAGTCATTGTCTAAGAAGTTTTGTTAAGTCCCAATATAAAGGTCCACATTGAGCCATTAAACTTAATTTGTTATTCCTTTTCTTTTTCTTTCATTTTCTCTTTTTGTACACAGTAGCACAGCTTTTCTCATGTTTGTAATCATCTTACGATAATGAATCTCAGCATAATGCATGATATTATGGAATTAAGTACCCATAATCTATTTCAATTGCAGCACCACAGGAAGAAAGAAAGAAAGAAATATAAGATACAGAGCAGTACCTGGTAAAAGAGAATAGTTTTTCCACTACCACTTAATCCAGCAAGCACGATGGTATTAGACTTGGAGGGCTTCAATAAACTGAATGTGACATTAAAGGAAGAGATATGAAATTTAATAAAAGTCAATATTGAATTACACCAATTATTGCGGCAAAGATAAATGCATGGGGATATCCACTTTATTTAGATACTCTAACAAGGTTCTTTCACCCTTCACTTCCTTCAGACATTCAGAAAACTCAGGCCTCTCATTATAATTGGGAACTTAAGAAGCATGATTTGCAAAGTGCACCTCTACTTTTTATTATTTTCTTTGCTAATTCACCAATGTTTGTTTATTATTTATGTTGGCCCTGTTTTCTATCACAGCTATAATATAACCTAAAATTCATCAGCCAGAGCATACAGCGAAGTGTACAATGGGAAGTCTAGACACATTAGTCTAAGACATGAGTATGTGATGAAATTAATCAAGGATGGAATAATTTCTCTCACTTTTGTGTAATCAAGCTATAATCTAGCTGATCCACTTACTAAACCTCTTACAAGAGATTCAGTGAAGACGACTTCTCGAGGGATGTGTCTAAAACTCCTTAAGTAAAAGTCCACCAATGATGGCAACCCAACCTAATACTAGAAAATGACTAGTCTTAGGTTCAATGAGTAACAACAAGTCATTGATAAGTGGATTGTAGCTGCACTTAGTGTATAGTGCTGACTGTTATAAGATGGAGGGTTGAGCTTATTAAACTCTTAATGAAGTTCAATCATGTGGACAAGTATCTATTGTAATAGAGATATTGAAAGAACTTCACCTATGTGAACCTTGAGATGGTGCCATCTCAAGTGAGAGTTGGAGTTTCTCTCATGAAAAGGTTCATAAAATAGGATAAGCACATGGCCATAAATCGTGCTAAGCGTGTGGTGTAGACAAGAAACATTAAGGAGTGTGTGTGAAGTATCACCGATTTTGACACAAGGAATAACTGGTTCAAAGCATTTATGCTACCTGAAATTTCGTTAAAACTTTGTGATATTTTCACTAAGGTTAGGTTCAAATCGAAAGATACCTAGTTGTTTTAATGCTCCTTGTCCTTAATTTATATGTGAACTTAGTTTGTTTTAAACAAGTGGGGGATTATTGTGATTTTGTTTAAATAAACTAAGGTATTGTGGATATGTTTAGGGAAGAGTCCGCGGCAATTCTCGCTTCAGAAGCCGAAGCAACGTGATCCTTCATTTGAAAAAAGAAACTTTATCCGGTTTCTTTAAATCTCTGCAACGAATATATTACGAAACGATGCTGCTCTCCGGGAATCAATGTTTCATAGGCTCCAGCGCCGCGGCGCTCAATTTCTATAAATCCACGTACAAATTAATCAAAAAAAAAGAATATGTTCTTGTCTACAATCGAGTTTTCATTATTGCTTTGGTGCAAACTCGATAAAAGGCTTATCTTATCCTGCTGCATATTTGCTATTCACCCACAGAACATTTGAATATTTGCTATTCACCCACAGAACATTCGAGAGGGTGCAAATAACGCTTAAGAAAAGGGTTCCATGCATGATTTAAGCCTATTTTTATTTTCATCTCTCTCGGTTCTTGTCTAAGTCATTATCCCTATCTCTTCTCATCTAGACTTTCCTTTTTCAAATTTTCTCAACATGGATGGTATGGGACAATATAAAAAAACAGTAGCACCATGGATGATAGCTTTGGTTTTGGTTTTCTCATCGAAAGATATGCGGATGAGGAGGAGAAGCTAAGGCGGGCTATTTCCAATGGTAGCTTCATCCCTCCCTGGCCTTTTATAGAGGCCTGTGCTTTTATAGGGCCTTCGGCCTGTCCTGTTTAATTATGTTTCTCTCGAATCTTCTCATCCCGCATCCTATTTATTTTCTCTTTCCCAAGCGTTTTAATCCCCAGTCGCATTTAATTGGGTAACGGTTGTTTGGAACGTTCTAGTCCGATGCAGATTTATAACGCATTTTTTGCGACTGTTCTCGTCCGCGTCGATATAATTTATCGTCCTTAGCTATTTCAATGGGCATACAAACTTATCGCCTACAGTTTTTTAGTTTCGGTAAAATAAATTTTAGGAGCAAATTTAAAACGTATATTTCCCGATTGTTCTTGTGGGAGTCAAAATTTAAGAAGATTGTTTCTTGAGTTTCCAGTTCCGCTTCAATTTGTCATACTTGAGCATTCTGATGGGCGTCGAAGATTACCACTTCTAATTTTTTTCGTTTGGTTAAATATATAACCACATTTATCAAGTATTTTAATTCTTTAATTAAAAATTAAAATTTAGGTATGGATGGTATGAAACAATATAAAAAAACAGTAGTCACCATGGATGATGGTTTCCGTTTTCGTTTTCTTTTTCTCATCGGATAAGAGTGGCAGAAACAAAACACAATAGGAGGAGAGGGGTCAGATGGTACAGAAGATATGAGAATGAGGAAGAGGAGAGAAGATGAATGCCAACCTCATCCCTATATGGCCTTTTATGGAGGCCGGTGTCTTTCTGGAACCTTCGGTCCATCCTATTTAATTATGTTTCTCTCGAATCTTCTCATCCCGCGTCCCATTCATTTTCTCCTTCCCAAACGTTTTAATCCCCGGTCGCATTTAATTTGGTAACGGTTGTTTAAGTGGAAAATAAATATTATAACAAACTTTCATCAGCGGCAAAGCTTATATACATTGTTCTTCCCTTTCATACTGCATTAAAAAAAAAAAATTATAAGGCCATAATCCATAATATAAACTTGATTTCCTTCACGACCTAAATCCATGAGCTTGAGTTGATCCACAGACACTAATCTTTGAGGAGAATTTCCCGTACTGCAGTGATTGAAATGATCTTCGAAGGTCGCCGAAGACGCTCATGAAATTCCGGCTCCGCTACGAAGGACTCGTAGCGAAGCTGAAGGTGCCGTGCGGTTAGGGTGGTGGTTGAAAAAGAAATGCCACCTTTGGAGACGGCGAGAAACAGGCTGTAATCTGGAGCCTCCAAAGAACCAAAGCAACAAGCTTCTCGTTCCCATGCTATAATATGAAGGTAGAGAGCAGCATGTCCAGTCGTTCCTCCAATGCAGGACACCACCAAGGCGATCTCCACCGTCTGGCGAGAAAGAGGCTGCCTCGAACTCCCCGGTCGCAAGATATTTAGGTATGGATGGTATTGGAACAACAGAAAAACTAATGGCGCCGGCCACCATGGATGATAGTTTAGGTTTGGGTTTTGGTTTTCTCATCGGATAGAGTGGCAAAAAGAAATACAAGAGAAGACCAGGGAAGGAATATTGTATGGAAGATAGCGAGGAGAACGAGAGAACAGGTTAATAATTAATCCCTATGGCAATTTCATCTCATCTCTGCATGGCCTTTTATAAAGGCCGGTGCCTCTCTGGAGCCTTCTGCCTTGGATGCCTTTTTCCGAAGAGTGCTGTTTCATTACGTCTCTCTCGAATCTTCTCATCCCGCGTCCATGCATTTATTCCATCTTTCCTAGACGTTTTACACGCGGTCGCATTTAATTTTGTAACGCTTGTTTTGGATGTTCTAGTCCGATGCCAATTTATAACCCTTTTTCTCGATGATTCTTGTCAGTGTCGTAGCTCATGACTGTTGTTCCTTCTCGAGCCACCTATTCTGCTTTGTTTTGCCATCCTTTGAGCTAATATCTTTAACTCCGCTAAAATTTATAACCACTTTTTGTCATCCTTCAATATTCTAATGTTCTATTTTTCCTAAACATTTTATACGTGGTCGCACTTAATTTCGTAACGCTTGTTTCGAACGTTCTAGTCCGATGCAAATTTATAACCCTTTTTCTTGATGAGTGTCGTAGCTTATGATTGTTGTTCCTTCTGGAGCCATCTATTCTGCTTCATTTTGCCATCCTTTGAGCTAATATTTTTAACTCGGCTAAAATTTATAACCATGTTTTATCGTCCTTCAATATTTCAATGGGCGTTGAATATGATCGCTTCTGATTTTTAACTCTGCTAAAATTTATAATCGTGTTTTAGCATCCTTCATGTTCAAATGGGCATCCAAAATTATAACTTCTATTTTTTCTATTTCCACTAAACTCTGTAACCACGTTTGATAATGGGTATCCAAAATTATTATTGCTTAAAAATATCTATTTATTCTTTTTAATGGCCATAAATGATCAATTTCTAAAATTATTTTGATCATTTAGAAGCTCAAAGAGTTTTTTTAGGTCTTTTTTATCTTCCTATAAGCCCTTTTAATCCTCCTAAACTCTGTTGATCTCTCTCTAGTCTCTTATTAGTTGTCCTAATCTCTCTTACTCTGATCTCTACTTTTTATCATTTATAATTAATAATGGCTAGTGCTAATAGCTCTCATCCATCTTATGGCCAGGAGGTCTTCAATACCGACATAGTAGAATATAAGACACACCAGTTATAAATCGGAGCCAATATCCCCAAGCTCACAATAGCCATCGATGCCATGTCGACTACCAAGTCCAAGGCTAAACTTAGGATTAATTTTGGAGTCTGCTTGCACTTTAACATCAAGAAGATTGCCAACAAGAGGCTTTGTGTTATCTGTAAAGTATATAAGGACTACAACTGCAATACTTTGAGAAAAAACCGAAAAAAGCACGAGAGTGCAACTTATGACCTCAACTAATTTTAAGTTAGATAGAAAAAATTTCTTATTTGTAAGAATTAAATTAAAAAAAATTATGAAAAATTTATTATAGATAGTGAAATGCCTTTTACTTTGTCAAAAATTAATGACTTAAAAAATATATGAAAACTATCCTAAATTCTATTAAATCCTATTGTTTTAGACAATATTTTGATTATAAAATATAATTTTATATTTTAAAAATTTTGATAATAGAATAGCACCTACATCTAATATTTGGAATAGCACTATTACATTATCTTATATTTGTTTTTTAGTACATTTTATTGATCATGTTTGAATAATACAAAAAAAAAACTTAGTTTTAAATTGATTAAATATTCACACAATGCCACCACCATCTATACTAAAATTATGTAAATGATCTGTGAGTACCATATACCTAATAGGTATATTTTTTAATTAGTTTAAATAACGCTTCTAATAATAATGTTGTTGTTGAGTTACTCAAGTTGTATCTATGTTCCATCTTAAATGAAAAATTATTTTACATTAGAGGTACATATTATATTACAAATTTAATTATACAAATGGTTTAAAAATTATTGAATCATATATATATATTTATATAAAAAGTTAAAGATGCCATTAAAGGATAAAAAATAAGAAATTAAAGCTTTATGTATTATTTATGAATTAAAATATGAATAGTTTTTATTAGATATAAAACATAGATGAAAAATAAAGCAGAGTGAAGGAAGCATATTCATGTAGTCAACCCAATATAATTAGAAAAAGGCTTAGATGAGTTGAGTATAAAACATAAATGAAATTCTATATATTTAATATTACATTTATATTTTGAATATAAAGATATTAATACTATATTTTAGAATATTCGCTTCTTCGATGAACTTATATTAGATTCTCACTAGAATAATTCTGTATTATCCTATAATTTTTGTAATATTTTTATAAAGCTACTAATATTTTATCGATACTTATTATCTTACCTCTCCTCTAATTTTACAATAGATATATAACATTATCAGCTATTTTTTATAATATAGAAAAATTGAAGATTTTGAAGATATAATTTTATCAATGAAAAAAGATTTAATAAATATTAGAAAGAAATTTTATATTTTCATTATTTAGCTTTAATTATGGATTCTAGTGTTAAATTTGATTATTTATATATAATATTAGAAATAATTTATAAAAAAATAAAAATATCCTCTACTTCATGGTTGGCCCTAGGTAGTAGTAATAGAGCCAGTAGTGATAGCTAATTTTAGAATTTATTAAAAAAATAAATAAATTAATTTTTTATTTAAATAATATTTTTATAAACTTCTTAATTTAGGAAGAAATAGATGATTTGATATTTTAGTTTGATAGAGAGCATATGAGAATAGTTATTCTATGCTTGTCTCCATGGCCCATAATATAATAACCCCTTCGATATCCACACTAGCATCAGAATATGTTTTTAGTGCAGAAGGATAAATGCTCGGCAATATAAACCAATTGAAGCCCAATACAGTAGGAATGCTATTCTACCTCAAGTATTAGTATGACAAGAATGACAAGATACAAGGTTAGAAAAATAATGATAAAGGGTTCCCTTCAAACAACAATGAGTTGAGTAATAGAAAACCAAAGACAAAAAATGATGCAATCCATCATGGTCATGGAGGCCAGACAAAAAGAATGACCATGATGAATTACGCTGATATCAAATCCCTCAAAAAGATAAGTATATCTGATTTATTTTATGTATTTTTTAAAATTAGTTTTAAAATCTTGGACATAATAATAAATAAAATTTGCTTGACAAGTCAGTCCATCATGTCGCTTGACAACCCAAAATTGAGACCATGTTAAACAAAAGATGATGATAAAGATTGAACTTTCCTTCAAATGGCTAGAAGATAGAGAAGAGGACTAAATAACACAATAATAAGATGGTAGAACCATAATGACAAACACTTAGTCACTCACAAATAAAAATATGTATATAATTTATTTTATTTAAATAATATTAAGAGGTAATATCAAAAAGATTTATCATCATCATCATTATTATTATTATTATGTTAATAGATAGCAATTAAATTAGGTGAGATTAAATACAAGCTGAAGAGGTAATATCAAAAAGATCTATCAACTCAAATTTAATCTTTTTATTAATAAATTAAAAATAAAATCTAAACCTAATAATTCTCTAAAAAAATACTTTAATCTATTCTTCAATGAATTGAAGGCTTATTTGGTAAACAGGAATATTTGACCGTTGCTTAAATAATTTAATTTTTAAGCCATTTTTAATGTGATTTGGGGTTAAGGCTTTTAAGGCCATTATAAGACACGCCGTTGAAGCTTTTATGGGCTAAGTTATAGACTCAGAAATTTAGATTGAGGGATGAATCAATCAAAGAATTCTTTATCTTATATTATATTATTTTATTTTTACTATTGATCTTTTCTTAGGCATACGAAGGTTTCATTGGGTTGCACCTCCATGCGATCGTGCTCGTGGTAAGAGGATCGAGTCAAACCGGATCGTTGTACCTTGGAAAAGGGTAAAAATCCGATCCTTATGACAGTGTGTAATACGCCTCGGTTCTGGTTTGATTCATATCATCTTTTATTTTTTACTTTATTTATGTATTTAAATTTCTATATTATATTTCTAGCAATTTCTAGGAAAGGATTTTTTGCAATATCAAAAATATTTTCTAATAGATAAGGATCATATTTTTTTTCTATCACTAGAAATTGCTACATTTTTATTATAAATTATTTAAAAAAATACTTTTGAATCAGTCCAGATTTTCTGTAAAGGGGACTGCTTAACATGAAAAAGCATATTATTTTTTTAGTGTATCATAATCATAAATTATTGTTTAAATATTAACTAATTTATTGGTTCCGTGGATGCTATGATTTCTAAAGTTTTATTTCTTCTTTTAGAATGTGTTGTGTGCATTTTTACTTTATCTAGCTTCCATGTATGCTCTATTAATCTCATGACTATTTATGTTTTCTTCATTTTATTGATTTAATTGAAATATACTTAGGAAGGCACTTTATTAAGAATTTTTTTTAATCTTAAGAAAAAAGAAGTAAGTGGTGCAATTTATATGTTTGCGGTAGTTGTCATAAACATGATCGGTATCTTTCACGCCTCCAAGTCAGCAACAGATGAGTAAAGAATGGTGAGAGATTTGTGGGCTAGGGTAAGTTTCGTTGAACTTTTTTCGAGGAAGGCGAGCATGGAACGAAACCTGATCGAATATATTTTCTCCAGCTTTGATGGTGAAGGTTGGTAAATATATTATAGCGACGAGTATGAATTTTGAATGTGTCTATATTATATATATACTGTTGGGGAGCGCGGAATACCCCCAAGATCACGGCTATAGTGTATATGAGTAATGCAAAAATCTTTTACCGTTCTAATCTATGAGTATAAGATTATACCTTCAGACTTGAACGCTGGAACACTTGATTTGATTGCTCGACCTCAACCTTTTGGCCTTCCGCCGTATTCCCGAAATACCTGCTTCTCTCACAAGATGGTGGGATCTCTCTTGGCCGACCTAGGGTTTCTTGCTTTTCTTTTTTCTCAAAAGCGTTAACCCTAGCAACCAATTGAGAGGGTATTTATAGGGCTACAACAGGGACCAAATAGGCAAATATGAAAAGGACTTCCCACGTAATTAAATCTCCTAATCCTATCCCGGGTTAGGATTTAATTACGTAAATTATAATTCATTCCACTAAAGAATTATAATTGTACTCCTAATCATATCCAAATTTATATTTTTGAGCCTTAATATTAAATACTTATTATCTCCCCACGTTAAGATTACAGATATCCACCAATTAAATTTAAATACTGACAATATAATTTAATTGGCTGTTATTATCCTTGAGACTTATCCACTTAACTTATTTGACGTATCGGATTCAAAATCCACTTGCAAGATTTGATACGATCAAAACTTATAAGCTTTCTCAAGGGGATATCATCAGTCCAAATTAACCGGACGTGGATTCCTTCAACTATTAATGTTCACCATATATAATGTTATTGCCCAACCCACTGAGATTATTGACTCATATAGAATCTCACTCTATGTGTAATCAAAGCAATAAACACTACATACACGTGTCTAGAAATAGAATTCAGATTAAGAGCATAAGTAATCATAATATTCATGAGTTCTAAATTATTTTATAAAGTCAGTATAAAATAATCAACTCAACTGGGTCCTGTTCAATACACACAAAGTGTACTAGCACAAATAGTTAAATAAACCATTCCCCGTAGTCAAGACAGACCTACTAAAATTTGTGCTACAGTTCTACTGATGGTGTGTCCAATTCCATCTAAAACTGTGAACAATAAACTTGTATTCCAAAAGAACCGATGATCTAGTCTTCTGTGTGTAAGCCGTACTCTACACACTAGATCAAATACTCTTTGGAAATACTAGACACATGCACATATATATAGTAAATGGCACACATTGCTCAAAATGAATTCTCATTAAAAATGTAAAGACATAACATAAAGCATATCTTTTAGTCTATATCTCTATCATATACATGACAGATAAATTCATTCTTCAACACTTAATATTATTGATGTTCTTCTTATGATGCTTATATGCAATAGATAGATTTGTAATATTCTATAATATTTAATATTATTGATTTTCCAACTGATGCCAAGTTTTTAGTTGTCATGGTTTTAGAGAGACTTCTTCTTGTGCATATTTTCTTTAAATTTATATTTGAAGCAATTCTATGTGTTATGATCTGTTTTTAGCAATTTGGCATTTGTATTTTCTGCATTGAAGAAAATGTATTTTTCATTCCTATTCACTGGTTGTAAATTGTGGGAATCCACTTTAGGAAGGAATTCATGTTCTACTTGTTGGAGTCAACCAGTAGTATAGTGAACTTAATTTTTTAATTAAAAATTATTTTAAAAAATCATATATTATGCTATCTTGCTTTAAAAGATTGTTATGCATATGATTAATTTACGTATAATATTTATTTGCATTTGATCATAATTATCATACTCCCTTCTTGTTATTTGCAAAAATCCTACAGAACCTTTAAATGATATTATTGCTGATCTTTTGGTTCTTAGTTATAGCTCATTTATCTTCACTCATGAGTTATTATATTGCTTTATCAATATCACGGGACATTTTGGTTTAGTTCAACATATGAAAACCAAGGAGTGTGATGCATTAATTATTAGCCAATATTTAATTAGGCTAGCCCATCAAGAAAGATATTATTATGGGTAATTTAAATGAGCATCAAGAAAGAACTCATAGCGAAGCTGGAGGTGCCTTCCCTATGGTTTAGGTGGTGGTTAAAAAAGATGGTGCCACCTATGGAGACGGCGAGCAAGTTGAAGAAGATGTTAGCTGCTATAGGATGAAGTAATAGTTTCTATGACTTGTTCTCCAGTATACCTTTAATCACCACATGCGATCTGGAGCTTCCAAAGCAATAAGGTGTATCAACTTTCACCATAACATGAAGCTAGAGTGTAGCGTGATACTCCAGCAATGTGACCTCTGCCATCCAGCATTGATGAGGTAGCGGTGAGCCCTTGGTCGCAAGGTATTTAGGTATAGGTTATTGAGATTTTGTTTAAATAAACTAAGGTATTGTAGATATGTTTAGGGAATAGTTGCGAACTCTCCCGCGGCAATTCTTGCTTCAGAAGCCGAAGCAACGTGATGCTTCATTTCAAAAAAGAAACTTTATCCATTTTCTTTAAATCTCTGCAACGGATATGTTACGAAACGATGCGGCTCTCCAGAAATCAACGCTTCACAGGCTATAGTGCCGCAGCGCTCAATTTCTATAAATCCATATATAAATCAAATCAAAAAAAGAATCTATTCTTGTTTACAATCGAGTTTTCATTATTGCTTTGGTGCAAACTCGATAAAAGGCTTGTCTTATCCTGCGGCGTATTTGCTATTCACCCAGAGAGCATTCGAGAGGGTGCAAATAACGCTTAAGGAAAGCGTTCCGTGCATGATTCAAGCCTATCCTTATCTTCATCTCTCTCGATTCTTATCTGAATCTTTATCCCTATCTCTTCTTATCTAGACTTTCCTTTTTCTAATTTTTTTCAACAATCTTAAGCGTTATTTCAATGGAGACTGAGACTTTTGTTGCCACTATCAAGTTGATGAACCAAGATCTTGTCAGACTCGATCGATTCGATGGCACTAATTTCATCCGTTGGCAAGATAAGTTAAAGTTTCTTCTCACTTCATTAAAGATCTTCTACATCCTTGATCCAGACTTGGTGCCTATACCGGAGCCAACTGAAAACGACTCCGATGAAGTCAAGGCAGAGTGCAAGAAGTGAAGGAAGGACGAATTCATATGCCGCGAGCACATCCTCAATGCTCTATCTGATCGATTGTATGATCTATACACTAACACACAATCGGCAAAAGAGATATGGAATACATTGGAATACATGTACAAGGCCGAGGAGGAAGGTACGAAGAAATTTCTCATCTCTAAATATTTTGATTTCAAGATGTGTGATGAGAAGTCAATTCTTGCACAAGTGCATGAATTGCAAGTGATTGCCAACAAACTCAAAGCAGTGAAATCGATATTCTCGAGTCTTTTCAAATTGGTGCGATAATCACAAAATTACTGCCATCTTAGAAGGGCTATAGGAAAAAACTTCTTCACAACACTGAGGATTTTTCCTTGGAGCGAATTCAGAAACACCTTCGAATCGAGGATGAGGGAGAAGTTGGAGAATGTCAACATTGAAACGGGGTTTTCAAAGGCCAATGCTGTGAGAAAGCCTAAGAAGGATAAAAAAGAAGGCAAAGCAAACTATCTTGGTCCCAAAAAGAATCAAGAAAAGTTCAAGAAAAAGAAGCCCAAGGGAAGCTGTTATGTGTATGGCAAACCCGGGCATTTTGCTCGTGACTGCAGACACCGCAGGGGCTAAATTAAGGAAGCAAATGCCACCAACGTTGATGATGATGAAATCATTGCCGCCGTAAGTGAAGTCATGGCGGTCCATGGCAAGGTCCCCGGATGGTAGTACGATACTTGCGTCACCGTCCACGTTTCCTATGATAAGTCTATGTTCAAGACTTATGTGGATTTCACCGATGGACAAGAGATACAGATGGGCAATGAAGGCCGGTCCAAGGTGTATGGCAAAGGAAATGTAGAACTCAAATTCACTTTTGGCAAGAAAATTACTTTGTCAAATATGTTGCATGTGCCATATATGAATAGGAACCTTGTTAGTGGGGATCTTTTGGGCAAACCAGAAATAAAATCTATTTTTGAGTCGGGCAAACTTATTTTGACCCGTAATGGTATATTTGTTGGCAAGGGCTATTCTAGTGATGGAATGGTCAGATTATGTATCATTGACAATTCTATTAATAAAGATGTTGCTTCTGCTTATATGCTTGACTCAATTACATTATGGCATGGTAGACTAGCACATATTGGAATTAGTACCATGAAAAGGCTTGTTAAATGTGGTTTGATTTCTTGCAAAATTGATGAGTCCAATAAATATGAAATAAGCATTAAATCAAAGATAACTAAGAAACCATTTCATAGTGTTGAGAGAAATTTCAACTTATTAGAACTTGTGTATTCTGATATATGTGAATTTAATGGCATGTTAACTAGAGGTGGGAATAGGTATTTCATTACCTTTATTGATGATTGCTCTAGATTCACATATGTTTATTTATTAAAGCATAAAGATGATGCTTTCCATGCTTTTAGAATATATAAAGTGGAGGTAAAAATTAGTTAGGTAGAAATATTAAAATCCTTAGAAGTGATAGGGGTGGAGAATATTTTCCTAATAATTTTAATGCATTTTGTGAAGAAAATGGTATTATACACCAAAGTTCCGCACCACGTACACCACAACAAAATGGTTTGACTGAAAGTAAGAATAGAACATTACAAGAGATGATAAATGCTATGTTAATGCATTCCGAATTATCATTTAATTTATGGGGTGAAGCTTTATTTGCTGCTTGTCATATTTTAAATAGAATTCCTTTAAAGAAAAGTCAGACCTCTCCATATGAGATATGGAAAGGAAGAAAGCCCAATATTGGATATTTCAAAGTGTGGGGGTGTCTTGCCTACTACAAGAACCTAGACCCCAAAAGAATCAAATTGTGTCCCAGAGGGATAAGAAGTGTATTTGTTGGTTATGCCACAAATAGCAAAGTTTATAGACTCTTGGATCTAGAGTCTAACGTGATAGTGGAATATAGAGATGTGGAGTTTCTTGAGAATTTAAAGAGTAATAATTCTCAAGCTCCTACAAATTTAAAGAGTAATAATTCTCATAAGGAGATATCTTCAAAGGTTATTGAAGAATAACCAGAGCTTCGAAAAAGTAAAAGAATTCGAAAGGCTAAGGATTTAGGACCCGATGAAATAAACTCTCAACTTATTTCCCTTTATTTAGTTGAAGGAATTAGAGAGAATTTTATCCGTAGGGTACCTATTTTTCTTCAAGTGGAAGATGATCCTAAAACCTTTAAGGAAGCTATGGCTTCAAGGGATTCAGCCTTTTGGAAGGAAGCTATTCAAGATGAAATGGATTCCATTATAGCTAACCACACTTGGGAGCTTGTAAATTTATCCAAAGGATCTAAGCCTACTTTAAACACCTACAAAGCTAGACTAGTAGCTAAAGGTTTTCGACAAAAAGAAGGAATCGACTATTTTGATACATATGCACCTGTAGCTAGAATAACAACAATTGGAGTATTGTTTTCATTGGCTTCATTGCACAACCTTTATGTTCATCAAATGGATGTCAAAACGACATTCCTAAATGGTGATCTCAATGAGGAGGTCTACATGGAACAACCAGAGGGTTTTATCCTACCGAGTAATGAACATAAAGTGTGCAAGCTTGTTAAATCCTTGTGCAGATTGAAACAAGCGCCCAAACAATGGCATAAGAAGTTTAACTTTGTCGTACTCTCAAATGGATTTGTTCACAACGTTTCTGACAAGTGTCACTACAAGAAAATACTGAAATAACGACGCAAATTTAGCGATGCAATTATGCGTCGCTAAATTGCAACCACTTTGCGACGCCTCCGTGACAACAAAACATTGCGACGCAATTAGCGATGCATTAGCGACTCAATAAATCAGAAAATAAAAAAAATTTATTTTTTTATTTAGCGATGCAAATAATGCGTCGCAATATTTTTAAATTAATTTTTTATAAATATAAATATGGGGAAAAAAATATTGCGATGCAACTCAGTGC
The DNA here is from genome assembly GCA_900491605.1 of Calamus simplicifolius. NCBI lineage: Eukaryota > Viridiplantae > Streptophyta > Magnoliopsida > Arecales > Arecaceae > Calamus > Calamus simplicifolius. The sequence continues at coordinate 92,769 of UESW01002541.1, read as the reverse complement.
GTCGCAATGTTTTTAAAAGAATTAAATATGTTAAATAGTGACGCATTAGCGATGCAATAAACCAAAAAATTAGAAAAATTATTTTTAATATAGTGACGCACCAATTGCGTCACAAATAATTTAAATAAAATTATTTTTTATAAAATATAAATATGGGGAAAAAATATTGCAACGCAACTTAGTGCGTCGTAATATTTTTAAAAGAATTAAATATGTTAAATAGCGACACATTAGCGACGCAATAAACTAGAAAATTAAAAAAATTATTTTTAATATAGCGACGCACCAATTGCGTCACAAATAATTTAAATAAAATTATTTTTTATAAAATATAAATATGAGAAAAAATAATTGCAATGTCACACAGTGCGTTGCAATATTTTTAAAAAATTAAATATATTAAATAGCAACGCATTAGCGATGCAATAAACCAGAAAATTAGAAAAATAATTTTTAATTTAGCAACACACTAACTGCATCGTAATTATTTTAAATAAAATTAATTTTTATAAAGTATAAATATGAAAAAAAATAATTGCGACGCAACAAGTGTGTCGCAATGTTTTTAAAAAATTTAATTATATTAAATAGCGATGCATTAGCGACGCAATAAATCAGAAAATTAGAAAAATAATTTTAATTTAGCGACGCAATATATGCATCGTAATTATTTTAAATAAAATAAATTTTTATAAAATATAATTATGAGAAAAAAATATTGCGACGCAATTCAGTGCGTCGCAATATTTTTTAAAAAATTAATTATGTTAAATAGCAACGCATTAGCGACGCAATAAATCAAAAAATTAGGAAAATTATGTTTTAATTTAGCGATGCACTTGTTGCATTGCAATTATTTTAAATAAAATTAATTTTTATATAATATAATTATCATATTTAAAAATTACGACGCAACCCTTTGCGTCGTAATGTCTTTAAAAAAAATTAATTATGTTAAATAGCGATCGGTCCGAGATCGATCATGGCTGATCGGGATTAAGGCTTGGATCGATCGCAACCATCGGATCATCGGTGATCGGACCGATCGCCACGGTCCGAGATCGGTCGTGGCCGATCGGGATCAGGGCATGGATCGATCGCAACCATCAGATCGTCGGCGATCAGACAGATCGCCGACGTCCGAGATCGGTCGTGGCCGATCGGGATCAGGGATTGGATCGATCGCAACCGTCGAATCGTTTGCAATATCGGACCGATCGCAATAGTCCAGGATCGATTGTGGCCGATCGTGATCAGGGCTTCGATCAATCGCAACCATCGGATCGTCAGCGATCGGACGATCGCCACGGTCCGAGATCGATCGTGGCCGATCGGGATCAGGGCTTGGATTGATCGCTACCATCGGATCGTCGGTGATCGGACCGATCGCCATGGTACGAGATTGGTCGTTGCCGATCGGGATCAGGGCTTGGATCGATTGCAACTGTCGGATCATTGCCGATCGGACCAATCGCCACTGTCCGAGATCGGTCGTGGCCGATCGGGATCATGGCTTCGATGATCGCAACCGTCGGATCATCGCCGATCTCGAACGGATTGCAACGGTCCGAGATCGGTCATGGCCGATCGGGATCATGGCTTGGATCGATCGCAACCGTTGGATCGTCGCCTATCGGATCGATCGCGATGGTCCGAGATCGTTCAGCACCGACAAGGATCGATTAGGGCTTGGATCAATGGCAACCATCGGATCGACGCCGATCGGTCCGATCGCCACAGTCCGAGATCGGTCGTGAATGATCAGGATCAGGGCTTGGATCGATCGCAACCGTTGAATCATCGCCGATTGGATCGATCGCCACGGTCCGGGATCGATCGTGGACGATCGGGATCAGGGCTTGGATCGATCGCAACCATCGGATCGTCACGATCTCAGACCGATCGCAACGGTCTGGGATCGATCGTGGCCGATCGGGATCAAGGCTTGGATCGATCGCAACCGTCGGATCATCGGCGATCGGATCGATCGCCACGGTCCAAGATCGGTCGTGGTCGATCGGGATCAGGGCTTGGATCGATCGCAACCGTCGGATTGTCGGCGATCGGAACGATCGCCATGGTCCAAGATCGGTCATGGCCGATCGTGATTAGGGCTTGGATCGATCGCAACCGTCGGATCGTCAGCGATCGGATCGATCGCCATGGTTCGAGATCGGTCGTGGCCGATCGGGATCAGAGCTTGGATCGATCTTAACCGTCGGATCATCGCAGATTGGATTGATCGCAACCATCGGATCGTCGCGATCTTGGACCGATCGCAACGGTCCGGGATCGATCGTGGCCGATCGGGATTAGGGCTTGGATCGATCACAATCGTCAGATCGATGCCGATCGGTCTGATCCCCACGGTTCGAGATTGGTTGTGGACGATCAGGATTAGGGCTTGGATCGATCGCAAACGTCGGATCGTCGTCGATTGGACCGATCGCCATGGTCCAGGATCGGTCGTGGATGATCGGATCAAGGCTTGGATCGATCGCAACCGTCGGATCGTTGTGATATCGGACCGATCGCAACGGTCCGGGATCGGTCGTGGCCGATCGGGATTAGGGCTTGGATCGATCGCAACCGTCGGATCATTGCCGATCGGATCGATCGCAACTGTCGGATCGTCGCGATCTCGGACCGATCGCAACGGTCCGAGATCGGTCGTGGCCAATCGGGATCAGGGCTTGGATCGATCACAACTGTCGGATCATCGTGATCTCAGATCGATCGACACGGTCCGAGATCGATCGTGGCTGATCGAGATCAGGGCTTGGATCGATCGCAACCATCGGATCATTGCCGATTGGATTGATCGCCACGGTCCGAGATCGTCGTGGACGATCAGGATCAAGGCTTGGATCGATCGCAACCGTTGAATCGTCGTGATCTCGAACCGATCATGGCTGATCGGGATCAGGGCTTGGATCGATCATAACCATCGGATCGATGCCGATCGGTCCGATTGCCACGGTCCGAGATCGGTCGTGGACGATCAGGATCAGGGCTTGGATCGATCGCAACCATCGGATCATCGCCGATTGGACCAATCGCCACGGTCCGGGATCGGTCGTGGATGATCGGGATCAGGGCTTGGATCGATCGCAACCGTCGGATCATCACGATCTCGGACCGATCACAACGGTCTGGGATCGGTTGTGACCGATCGGGATCAGGGCTTGGATCGATCGCAATCGTCGGATCGTCGCCGATCGGATCGATCGCAACCGTTAGATCGTCGCGATATCGGACCGATCGCAATAGTCCGGTATCGATCGTGGCCGATCGGGATCAGGGCTTGGATCGATCACAACCGTCGGATCATCGCAGATTGGATTGATCGCAACCGTTGGATCATTGCGATCTTGGACCGATCGCAACGGTCCGGGATCGATCGTGGCCAATCGGGATCAGGGCTTGGATCGATCACAACCGTCAGATCGATGCCGATCGGTCCGATCGCCATGGTCCAAGATCGGTCGTGGATGATTAGGATTAGGGCTTGGATCGATCGCAACCGTCGGATCATCACCGATTGGATCGATCGCCATGGTCCAGGATCGGTCGTGGACGATCGGGATCAGGGCTTGGATTGATCGTAACCGTCGGATCATCACGATATCGGACCGATCGCAACGGTCCGGGATCGGTCGTGGCCAATCAGGATCAGGGCTTGGATCGATCGCAACCGTCGGATCATCGCCGATCGGATCGATCGCAACAGTCGGATCATCGCGATCTCGGACCGATCGCAACGGTCCGGGATCGGTCGTGGCCAATCGGGATCAGGGCTTGGATCGATCGCAACCGTTGGATCATTGCAATCTTAGACCGATCGACACGGTCCGAGATCGGTCGTGGCCGATAGGGATCAGGGCTTGGATCGATCGCAACCGTCGGATCGTCGGCGATCGGACCGATTGCCACGGTCCGAGATCGATCATGGTCGATCGAGATCAGGGCTTGGATCGATCGCAACCGTCGGATCATCATAGATTGGATTGATTGCAACCGTCGGATGTCGCGATCTTGGATCGATCGCAACGGTTCGGGATCGGTCGTGGCCGATCGGGATCAGGGCTTGGATCGATCACAACCGTCAGATCGACGCCGATCGGTTCGATCACCACGGTCCGAGATTGGTCGTGGACGATCAAGATCAGGTCTTGGATCGATCACAACCGTCAGATCGTCACCGATTGGACCGATCACCACGGTCCATGATCGGTCGTGGATGATCGGGATCAGCGCTTGGATCGATCGCAACCGTCGGATCGTCACGATATTGGACCGATCGCAATGGTCCGAGATCGGTCGTGGCCGATCAGGATCAGGGCTTGGATCGATCGCAACTATCGGATCGTCGTCGATCGGATCGATCGCAACTGTCGGATCGTCACGATCTCGGACCGATCGCAACGGTCCGGGATTGATCATGGCCAATCGGGATCAGGGCTTGGATCGATCGCAACCATCGGATCGTCGTGATCTCAGACCGATCGACACGGTCCGAGATCGGTCGTGGCCGATCGGGATCAGGGCTTGGATCGATCACAACCGTCGGATCATCGGTGATCGGACCGATTGCCATGGTCCGAGATCGGTCGTGGCCGATTGGGATCAGGGCTTGGATCGATCGCAACCATCGGATCGTCGCTGATTGGATCGATCACCACGGTCCGAGATCGGTTGTGGACGATCGGGATCAGGGCTTGGATCGATCGCAACCGTCGAATCGTCGTGATCTCGGACCGATCACAACGGTCCTGGATCGGTCGTGGCCGATCGGGATCAGGGCTTGGATCGATCACAACCGTCGGATCAACGTCGATCGGTCCGATCGCCATGGTCCGAGATCGGTCGTGGACGATCAGGATCAGGGCTTTGATCGATCGCAACCATCGGATCATCGCTGATTGGATCGATCGCCACGGTCCGGGATCGGTCATGGACGATCAGGATCAGGGCTTGGATCGATCGCAACCGTCGAATCGTCTCGATCTCGGACCGATCGCAACGGTCCGGGATCGGTTGTGGCCGATGGGGATCAGGGCTTGGATCAATCGCAATCGTCGGATCATCGCCGATCGGATCGATCGCAACCGTCAGATCGTCGCGATCTCGGACCGATCGCAATAGTCTAGGATCGGTCGTGGCCGATTGGGATCAGGGCTTGGATCGATCGTAACCGTCGGATCATTGTGATCTCGAACCGATCGCAACCATCCGAGATTGGTCGTGGTCGATCGGGATTAGGGCTTGGATCGATCGCAACCGTCAGATCGTTGGTGATCGGACCGATCACCATGGTCCGAGATCGGTCGTGGCCGATCATGATCAGGGCTTGGATCGATCGCAACCATCGGATCGTCGCCGATTGGATCGATCGCCACGGTCCGAGATCGGTCGTGGATGATCGGGATCAGGGCTTGGATCGATCGCAACCATGGATCGTTGCGATCTCGGACCGATCGCAACGGTCCGGGATCGGTCGTGGCTGATCGGGATCAGGGCTTGGATCGATCGCAACCGTCGGATCGATGCCGATCGGTCCGATCGCCACGGTCCGAGATCGTCATGGACGATCAGGATCAGGGCTTGGATCGATCGCAACCGTCGGATCGTCGCCGATTGGACCGATCGCCATGGTTCGGGATCGGTCGTGGATGATCAGGATCAGGGCTTGGATCGATCGCAACCGTCGAATCGTCACGATCTCAGACCAATCGCAACGGTCCAAGATCGGTCGTGGCCGATCGGGATCAGGGCTTGGATCGATCGCAACCGTCCATGATCTCAGACCGATCGTAACGGTCCGTGATCAGTCGTGGCTGATCGGGATCAAGGCTTGGATCGATCGCAACCGTCGGATCGTCATCGATCGGATCGATCGCAACTGTCGAATCGTCGTGATCTGGAGCGATCGCAACAGTTCAGGATCGGTCATGGCCGATCGGGATCAGGGCTTGGATCGATCGCAACCATCGGATCGACGCCGATCAGTCCGATCGCCACTGTCCGAGATCGGTCGTGGATGATCAGGATCAAGGCTTTGATCGATTGCAACCATCGGATCGTCACCGATTGGACCGATCGCCACGGTCCGGGATCGGTCATGGACGATCGGGATCAGGGTTTGGATCGATCCCAACCGTCGGATCGTCGCGATCTCGGACCGATCGCAATGGTCCAGGATCGGTCGTGGCCGATCGAGATCAGGGCTTGGATCGATCGCAACCATTGGATCGTCGCGATCTCGGACCGATCGCAACAGTCCAGGATCGATCGTGGCCGATCGGGATCAGGGCTTGAATCGATCGCAACCGTCAGATCATCGTCGATCGGATCGATCGCAACCGTCAGATTGTCGCGATCTCGGACCGATTGCAACGGTCCGGAATCGGTCATGGTCGATTAGGATCAGGGCTTGGATCGATCGCAACCATCGGATCGATGCCGATCGGTCCGATCGCCACGGTCCGAGATCGGTCGTGGACGATCAGGATCAGGGCTTGGATCGATTGCAACCATCGGATCGTCGATGATTGGATCGATCACCACGGTCCAGGATCGGTCGTGGACTATCGGGATCAGGGCTTGGATCGATCGCAACCATTGGATCGTCGCGATCTCAGAGTGATTGCAACGGTCCAGGATCGGTCATGGCCGATCGAGATCAGGGCTTGGATCGATCGCAACCGTTGGATCGTCGCGATCTCAGACCGATCGCAACAGTCCGAGATCGGTCATGGCCGATCGGGATCAGGGCTTGGATCGATCGCAACCGTCGGATCATCGCCGATTGGATCGATCGCAACCGTCGGATCATTACCGATTGGATCGATCGCAACCGTCGGATCGTCGCGATCTCGGACCGATCGCAACGGTCCGGGATCAGTCGTGGCCGATCGGGATCAGGGCTTGGATCGATCGCAACCGTCAGATATCGCCGATTGGATCGATCGCAACCATCGGATCGTCGCGATCTCGGACCGATCGCAATGGTCCGGGATCGGTCGTGGCCGATCGGGGTCAGGGCTTAGATCGATCATAACCGTCGGATCGTCGCCAATCGGACCGATCGCCATGGTTCGAGATCGGTCATGACCGATCGGGATCAGGGCTTGGATCGATGACAACCGTCGGATCGTCGCAGATCGGACCGATCACCACGGTCCGAGATAAAACAATTTTTAATATTACGACGCACATATTGCGTCGCAATGTTTTTAAGAAAAATAATAGTAATTAAAAAATATTGCGACGCAACATATGTGTCGCAATTATTTTCAAAAATATAATTTATATCAGTTATAATTATTAAAAAAATATTGCGACACATTAGCGACGCATTTTCCTAAAAATTAATTTTTACGGAGAAAATAATTTTTAATATTGCAACGCATGTATTGCATCTCAATATTTTTTTAAAAAATAAATGTAATTAAAAAAATTAAAAAAACATTGCGACGCATTATTTGCATCGCAATTATTTTTAGAAAATATAAATTTTATCAGTTACAAATATTTAAAAAATATTGCGACACATTTGCGAAGCAATTTTTTAGAAAATTTAAATTTATCAGTTAAAAATATTTAGGGGCATCGCAATATATTGCGACGCATTTAGGGCGTCGCAGAGAGTCGCTGTTTAGAGACACAATTGCGATAAATTAAAATTGCGATGAACATTTTAGCGACGCCTTTATTGTGTCGCTAATGCATCGCTTTATCTTATTTAGCGATGCATTAGCGATGCATTTTGGTGTCGCTATATTTTAATTTTCTTGTAGTGCTTAAAGTCTCTCCTAATGCTTTTTTTCAGGAGCAAGAAACCAAGCTAGTGGTATGGAACACATTGTTTGGTCGATCTAAGAGATCCTCCTTAGTTGACAAATGAAAGGTCAAATTTTAACGTAAGTAGATTGGTACAATATGTAGGAATGCTAAACAAAAGTACTTAACTACATTGGCAAATTTTAAAAAATTTGACCAACTAAATTGACTTTTAGTTTAACTAAGAATAGAGTTAAGCCATTCTCTTGATAAAATATTTTAATTCAAAATGCTAATATGGTGATTACTAATTGTCTTGGTCTACATCCCATATGGTAGTTCTGTTAGTGTACGCCCTAGATCCAATTGGATTGAATATTGTATACATTCTGATAACGCCTGATCATCGGTCTTGAACGTTGGGAGAAGAGAGCTACTTAATCCGCGGTCCCATGCCTGATCGGATGGCCTGCAAAAAGTTCCGAGACCGGAGGGATGCTCCGGTGGGGACCCTCCGACGCTCAAGTCAGTAACTGGGATCACAGCTGAGGGAGAGCTTAGACGAGCTCTAGGAAAAAAAAAAGAGTCCTCGAAAAGGGAAATCCCTTTTTGGGTATCAGAGTAGCGAGTGTATGAGTTTTCATACCTTGTTCCTGAGTGAACTTACCCTTTTATAGGGGGTTGACATCTGTACAACCACGTGGAGTTCCGTAAGAAAGAAATGTCCGCGAGGTTCATGGGGTTGCGTGAATTTGGGCTAATTGGTGGATCATGTCCCATCGAAGAGGGAAAATGGTGGTTGGTGAGCTACGTCCCATCAGTCAGTAGGACTGACAGGTAGTTAGGTCCAGTCCCATCAGCGGCATGGACAGTGGGTAGTTGGGCCTGGGGATGCCAGGCGGCGCGGGTCAGAAGGATGGCGGCATGAATAGCCAGGACCATTCTGGGGCCAACTTGAGACAGCCTCGACCCTCCTGAGGGCACCGGGGCCGTGCAGGACCGACTCAGCCAACCTGAAGATGCCAGGGCGGGGCCAACCAGGGAAGGTCGAGGCCGACTTGGAGATGTCGGGACCGAGCGGGGCCAACCAGGGAAGGTCGGGGCCGACTTGGAGATGCCGAAGCCGAGCAGGGCTGACCAGGGAAGGTTGGGGCCGACTTGGCTGACTTGGAGATGCCGGGGCCGACCAGGGAAGGTCGGGGCCGACTTGGCCGACTTGGAGATGCCGAGGCCGAACGGGGCCGACCAGGGAAGGTCGAGGCCGACTTGGCCGACTTGAAGATGCCGGGGCCGAGCGAGGCCGACCAGGGAAGGTCAGGGCTGACTTGGCCGACTTGGAGATGCCAGGGCCGAGCGGGCCAACCAGGGAAAGTCGGGGCCGACTTGACAAACTTGGAGATGCCGGGGCCGACCAGGGAAGGTCGGGGCTGACATGGTCGACTTGGAGATGCTGGGGCCGAGCGGGGCCGACCAGGGAAGGTCGGGGCCGACTTGGCCAACTTGGAGATGCCGGGGCCGAGCAGGGCTGACCAGGAAAGGTCGGGGCCGACTTGGCCAACTTGGAGATGCCGGGGCGGGACCACCTTAAGATTTTGATTTTACCATAATTGCCCTCGTGGCTACATCAGCCACATCAGATGCCCCTCTGCCCATGAGCGTGAAGGGCCATGTGCCCGCTACCCTTTGAGTGAGAGGGGCGCGAAAATTCAACAAATGAGTGCTCTTTAGTGCGCTTTTAATAACTTGGTGAGCTAGCGCATCGTCCCGAGGCAGTGTTGCTTCGAAAATCTTCCACAATCATGCGGTAGGTGGGAGCTGACGTTAGCGCCGGACGCCTCAAAAAGAAAGCCTATTGGGGGAATGGAAAAAGGTAAAGGTCATCATTGCCTCTCTGTTTTCTATGCCCCGCGATTAATCGAGGATCACGCTCCTCGGGGCGAATCGAGGCGGCATATCTCGGGCGTAGGCGAGATTTTCGGCGGACAGCTCGTGGCGTAATAGGAAAGTATCACGTGGTGAGGCCTCGATTATTGTTGTCCGGAGATGGGGGTATAAAAGCGCCCCAAGGGCTTGGGGAAAGCTTTTACATTGCCATCGCCTTCTTCCAGCTTTCCTTCTCCTGAATTCTTCTGCAACCTGAGCCCCTTTTTGTCTTCAAATTCTATTTGATTTCCAGGTTAGTTTCATCTTTCATTTTCATCCATGGACCGCCGTGCCGTTAGGGAGGGTAAGAGGCCTATAGTAAAAACATCCCATTCCAATAGTGAAGACCAAACCCCTTCAGTTAGCCAGAAGCCCCGGTCGGTCGATGGCGTTACCATCCGCGATCGACCGACAACAATCGGACCTCCGTCTTCCTCAGCCTCCCCTATTAGGGCAGTTCCCGTGTCCTCCCGCCATCCGGGACAACCTTCGGCGGTGAGTCTTGATCCAGCAGGTCCGTTAGGAGTAGCCTCAACTGTGACCCCCAAAGACGTAGAGGCCATTAGGGCTAAGTACATGGTCCCCGGCTTCATTCATTTGTCCGCGTCGGGACCCAAAGATAGATTGACCTCCACCTACCCTGGTCGGGTCGCTCTATATGAGGAATTTTTTCAGTGCAGGCTGCGCCTTCCTCTCTACCCCTTTTTTCTAAACCTTTTAGACAGGTATAGGCTAGTGCCGACGCAGTTGACTCCGAACTCGATTCGGATCATTTGCGCCTTTGTCATTCTTTGTTATTTCCAGGAGGCTCGGCCCGGGCTATCACTGTTCCGGGCTTTCTACAAGCTCCACTGCCAAGGTGAGAGGGCCTGGTGGGCTTTCACCGCCAGGCCGGGTAGGGCCTTCCCCCTAGGTCTTCCGTCCAAGATTAGGGGATGAAAATCCCGCTTCCTTTTTGCCCATGTCGAGGGGGTGAGGACCGATTGGATGGAGCTAGACACCAACTCCAATGATAATGCCACCGTGGGGAAGAGAGATAGGGAACTCTTCACCCAATTGTCCAACTGTCAAATCCCTGGCTACAAGGAACTCCTGTCCGAGGAGAAGCTGATAGAAGCCGAGTTGGCCCCGGCAGTTGGTGAGCACGATGCCCGATTCCTTCTGTCTCGACCAGAAGATTGCTATACGTTATTGCTAACATTCCTCGTTTTTGGATGCAGCGATGAAGTTCTCCGCCAGTGCGTTTGAAGCCGCCTTGAAACAAAAGAGGCCGGCAGCTGGGGAAACGTCAAGACCGATGAAGAAAGCTCGAAGGAAGGAGCGGGCTGAGCTGGCTCAAGCCGCTAAAGTCCCTAAGGCTCCAACGCCTGCAAAGGAGCCGACTGAGGAAGCGCCGATTGGAGAAGTGGTCCCGAGGCCGGCCGGGACCGAGATAGCAGAAGGAGAGATTCCGGTCCCCACCAAAGCCGCCGTTGTGATTGTGGATCTTGAAGAGGAAGCCCCTGCCGCCGACGACCTGCTCGAGGCGGGGCAGGTTACAGTTGCCGTTAGCCCTCCGGCTGCCGCCGAGCCAGAGAGTATTCCCCCAACTGCCAGAGAAGGGGAGCTAGTCGCAAGAAGGTCCAGAGCTGGGATGGAGGCGATGGAGAAGCAGAGGGATGAGTCGGGGAGCTCATCCCAACAATCAGCGCGCCACCCGACTCGCCCTCGGGCTGAAGGACCGCAGGAGAAGATGGCGCAGCCAGCACCCGTGCTCAGCTCGATGACAGACGCTGGGTAGGCCGCATGTCTCTTGTCGAAGTTCCGGACTACCGAATCCGAGCAGGAGACGCGGGGATGAGCCACTCTGTGCTCCTAGATATGGTGATGGTCTCCATTGTCCAGGTAATCCTTTGAGTTCCTTTTGTTTTCGGACGTGTCTTCCGATATCTCAGTCTTCTTGTGGTTAACATATTCCTCTGCTGCAGATGACCAACGGTGCAATCGCCCTACATGAGGCAATGTCTCATTCCGCGGATGCGCTTATAAAGTTCATGGCATGGGCCAATAAGTACAAGAAGGAGAGCATGGCGCAGTCCTCGAGCCTTGCTTGACTTCATCAGGAGGCCAAGGCCCGGGAGGAGGACCTGGCCTCAAGCTTCAACCTTGGCCTCAGGCATCAACATTGGCCTCGGCCTCGAGCTTCAACCTCAGACTCGGCCTCGAGCGTTAACATCGGCCTCGGCCTCGAGCTTCAACCTCGGCCTCGGCCTCGAGCGTCGGCCTCGGCCTTAGCCTCGAGCTTCAACCTCGACCTCAGCCTCAAGCGTCAGCATCGGCCTCGGTCTCGAGCTTCAGCCTCGGCCTCAAGCATCAACGTTGACCTCGGCCTCGAGCTTCAGCCTCGGCCTATGTCTCGAGCCTTCGTTTCGATCTGGCCACCGGAGCTAGCGACCCGCTGCCTCAAGCCACCTGACACATCCACGTGGCCCACCAACCACCTGCAGCGGCCACATAACCCATCATTCGCCAGCAACAGCGCGTGGCCATACCCCGTAACGGCGCACGCCAAACGCCATCATATCTGTCTGCCACCCGCAGCGCCGTACTCGGCAGATGGCAGGCGAGGAGGGACACCTCTGACAAGCAGTTGCGATCTGTCGCTGTCAGTCTTTCTTTTCGTCTGTTAGTGGACAAAGGCACTTCGAAGTCAGCAACCTTCTGGAAGTGAGAAAAGAGAGATCACCGGACATGTATAAAAGCCCACACATACAACGAGGGAAGGATCCTGAACTTCAGTTCTCTAGCTCATATCTGCTAGTTAACTCTTGTCTATTCCTGAGTGACTGACTTGAGCATCGGAGGGTCCCTACCGGAGCATCCGGTCTCCGAGGACTTTTCTTGCAGGAGCATGACGAAGAAGACCTCCGTTTCCCCGGCATTCAAGGAACGTGACTTGGCAGCAACAGGGTATAATTTTTCTTAATCCAAATTATATCTAGAAGAAAATGAAAATATTAAATTAGAAAATCCAGGCCTGATTCGCTTTTCAAATTGGGTTCAATTTTTGATCTTGCTGGATTAAACGATTCGAGTTTGGCCTGACCAATCGAGTCAAGAACGGAATGGATCGGGGGTACGTAGACTAAATCCATTTGCGACCCGATGCTCTTAAAAAATATTTTAAAGATATCCACTCATCATATATCAACGCTCCACTTTCCATGATACGTCCTCCGACGGTGGAGGGAGCAAGAAATACCGATGGACAGCAGCGATTAATTTTTACAAGGTTAAGGCAGAGTATAAGTGGAAAATAAATATTATAACAAACTTTCGTCGGTGGTAAAGCTTACATTGTACTACGTACCCTTTCGTACTTCATAAAAGAAATTTTACAAGGCCATAATCCATAATATAAACCTAACTTCCTTCATGTCCTAAATCCATGAGCTTGAGTTGATCCACAGACGTTAACCTTTGACGAGATCTTTCAAGGTCGCCGAAGACATTCATGACATCCCTCCATATATCAAACCACTCCAAAAAGGGAATTCCGGCTCCGCTAGAAAGAACTCATATGGAGATGGCGAGCAAGTTGAAGAAGAGGTTAGGTGCTGTTCATGAAGTAATAGTTTCTTAAGACTTGTCCTCCAGTACCTTAAATCGCCACCTGTAATCTGAAGCTTCCAAAGCCATAAGGTGTACCGACTTTCACTATAACATGAAGTTAGAGGGTAGCGTGATCAGTTCTTCCCTCCAATGCAGGGCTCCAGCAAGGTAACCTCTGCTGCCTTGCGACAAAGAGGCTGCGTTGATCCCTCGGTCGCAAAGTATTTAGGTATGGATGGTATGGAACAATATAAAAAAACAGTAGTCACCATGGATGATGGTTTCCGTTTTCGTTTTCTTTTTCTCATCGGATAAGAGTGGCAGAAACAAAACACAATAGGAGGAGAGGGGTCAGATGGTACAGAAGATATGAGAATGAGGAGGAGGAGAGAAGATGAATGCCAACCTCATCCCTATATGGCCTTTTATGGAGGCCGGTGTCTTTCTGGAACCTTCGGTCCATCCTATTTAATTATGTTTCTTTCGAATCTTCTCATCCCGCGTCCCATTCATTTTCTCCTTCCCAAACGTTTTAATCCCCGGTCGCATTTAATTTGGAAACGGTTGTTTAAGTGGAAAATAAATATTATAACAAACTTTCATCAGCGGCAAAGCTTATACATTGTTCTTCCCTTTCATACTGCATTAAAAAAAAAAATTTATAAGGCCATAATCCATAATATAAACTTGATTTCCTTCACGATCGACCTAAATCCATGAGCTTGAGTTGATCCACAGACATTAATCTTTGAGGAGAATTTCCCGTACTGCAGTGATTGAAATGATCTTCGAAGGTCGCCGAAGACGCTCATGAAATTCCGGCTCCGCTACGAAGGACTCATAGCGAAGCTGAAGGTGCCGTGCGGTTAGGGTGGTGGTTGAAAAAGAAATGCCACCTTTGGAGACGGCGAGAAACAGGCTGTAATCTGGAGCCTCCAAAGAACCAAAGCAACAAGCTGCTCGTTCCCATGCTATAATATGAAGCTAGAGAGCAGCATGTCCAGTCGTTCCTCCAATGCAGGACACCACCAAGGCGATCTCCACCGTCTGGCGAGAAAGAGGCTGCCTCGAACCCCCCGGTCGCAAGATATTTAGGTATGGATGGTATTGGAACAACAGAAAAACTAATGGCGCCGGCCACCAAGGATGATAGTTTTTTTGGTTTGGGTTTTGGTTTTCTCATCGGATAGAGTGGCAAAAAGAAATACAAGAGGAGACCAGGGAAGGAATATTGTATGGAAGATAGCGAGGAGAACGAGAGAACAGGTTAATAATTAATCCCTATGGCAATTCATCTCATCTCTACATGGCCTTTTATAAAGGCCGGTGCGTCTCTGGAGCCTTCTGCCTTCGATGTCTTTTTCCGAAGAGTGCTGTTTCATTACGTCTCTCTCGAATCTTCTCATCCCGCGTCTCATGCATTTATTCCATCTTTCCTAGACGTTTTACACGCGGTCGCATTTAATTTTGTAACGCTTGTTTTGAATGTTCTAGTCTTATGCAAATTTATAACCCTTTTTCTCGATGGTTTTTGTCAGTGTCATAGCATATGACTGTTGTTCCTTCTCGAGCCATCTATTCTGCTTTATTTTACCATCCTTTGAGCTAATTTTTTTAACTCTGCTAAAATTTATAACCATTTTTTGTCGTCCTTCAATATTCCAATGGGCGTTGAATATGATCGCTTCTGATTTTTTAACTCCGCTAAATTTTATAATCATGTTTTAGCATCCTTCATGTTCAAATGGGCATCGAAAATTATAACTTCTAATTTTTCTTCACTAAACTCTGTAACCACGTTTAATAATGGGTATCCAAAATTATTATTGCTTAAAAAGATCTATTTATTCTTTTTAATGGCCATAAATGATCAATTTCTAAAATTATTTTGATCATTTAGAAGCTCAAAGAGTTTTTTTACGTCTTTTTTATCTTCCTATAAGCCCTTTTAATCCTCCTAAACTCTATTGATGTCTCTCTAGTCTCTTATTAGTTGTCCTAATCTCTCTTACTCTGATCTCTATTTTTATCATTTATAATTAATAATGGCTAGTGCTAATAGCTCTCATCCATCTTATGGCCAGGAGGTCTTCAAAATCGACATAAAGAATATAAGACGCACCGGTTATAAATCGGAGCCAATATCCCCAAGCTCACAATAGCCATCGATGCCATGTCGACTACCAAGTCCAAGGCTAAACTTAGGATTAATTTTGGAGTCTGCTTGCACTTTAACATCAAGAAGATTGCCAACAAGAGGCTTTGTGTTATCTGTAAAGTATATAAGGACTACAACTGCAACACTTTGAGAAAAAACCGAAAAAAGCACGAGAGTGCAACTTATGACCTCAACTAATTTCAAGTTAGATAGAAAAAAATTTCTTATTTGTAAGAATTAAATTAAAAAAATTATGAAAAATTTATTATAGATAGTGAAATGCCTTTTACTTTGTCAAAAATTAATGACTTAAAAAATATATGAAAACTATCCTAAATTCTATTAAATCTTATTGTTTTAGACAATATTTTGATTATAAAATATAATTTTATATTTTAAAAATTTTGATAATAGAATAGCACTTACATCTAATATTTGGAATAGCACAATTGCATTATCTTATATTTGTTTTTTTAGTACATTTTATTGATCATGTTTGAATAATACAAAAAAAAAAACTTAGTTTTAAATTGATTAAATATTCACACAATGCCACCACCATCTATACTCAAATTATGTAAATGATATGTGAGTACCATATACCTAATAGGTATATTTTTTTAATTAGTTTAAATAACGCTTCTAATAATAATGTTGTTGTTGAGTTACTCAAGTTGTATCTATGTTCGATCTTAAATGAAAAATTATTTTACATTAGAGGTACATATTATATTACAAATTTAATTATACAAATGGTTTAAAAATTATTGAATCATATATATATATATATATATATATATAAAGTTAAAGATGCCATTAAAGGATAAAAAATTAGAAATTAAAGCTTTATGTATTATTTATGAATTAAAATATAAATAATTTTTATTAGATATAAAACATAGATGAAGAATAAAGCAGAGTGAAGGAAGCATATTCATGTAGTCAACCCCATATAATTAGAAAAAGGCTTAGATGAGTTGAGTATAAAACATAAATGAAATTTATATATTTAATATTACATTTATATTTTGAATATAAAGATATTAATACTATATTTTAGAATATTCGCTTCTTCGATGAACTTATATTAGATTCTCATGTGAATAATTCTGTATTATCCTATAATTTATGTAATATTTTTATAAAGCTACTAATATTTTATCCGATACTTATTATCTTACCTCTCCTCTAATTTTACAATAGATATATAACATTATCAGCTATTTTTTATAATATAGAAAAATTGAAGATTTTGAAGATATAATTTTATCAATGAAAAAAGATTTAATAAATATTAGAAAGAAATTTTATATTTTCATTATTTAGCTTTAATTATGGATTCTAGTGTTAAATTTGATTATTTATATATAATATTAGAAATAATTTATAAAAATATAAAAATATCCTCTACTTCATGGTTGGCCCTAAGTAGTAGTAATAGAGCCAGTAGTGATAGCTAATTTTAGAATTAATAAAAAAATAAATTAATTAATTTTTTATTTAAATAATATTTTTATAAACTTCTTAATTTAGAAAGAAATAGATGATTTGATATTTTAGTTTGATAGAGAGCATATGAGAATAGTTATTCTGTGCTTGTTTCCATGGCCCATGATATAATAACCCCTTCGATATCCACACTAGCATCAGAATATGTTTTTAGTGCAGAAGGATAAATGCTCGGCAATATAAACCAATTGAAGCCCAATACAATAGGAATGCTAATCTACCTCAAGTATTAGTATGACACGAATGACAAGATACAAGGTTAGAAAAATAATGATAAAGGGTTCCCTTCAAACAATAATGAGTTGAGTAATAGAAAACCAAAGACAAAAAATGATGCAATCCATCATGGTCATGGAGGCCAGACAAAAAGAATGACCATGATGAATTACGCTGATATCAAATCCCTCAAAAAGATAAGTATATCTGATTTATTTTTTGTATTTTTTAAAATTAGTTTTAAAATCTTGGACATAATAATAAATAAAATTTGCTTGACAAGTCAGTCCATCATGCCGCTTGACAACCCAAAATTAAGACCATGTTAAACAAAAGATGATGATAAAGACTGAACTTTCCTTCAAATGGCTAGAAGATAGAGAAAGGACTAAATAAGACAATAATAAGATGGTAGAACCATAATGACAAACACTTAGTCACTCACAAATAAAAATATGTATATAATTTATTTTATTTAAATAATATTAAGAAATTAGATGGATCGATTATATGGGCCAATCTCATGGGCGGGTACAATCCTCTTAGGCTATGTCTCTCGGTTGGGCTATGCCTTACTCCCCATTCTAGCGGACTGGTTTGACATAATTCGATCCAACCCATTTGACACCTCTAAGTGGAATCTAATTTTTTTCTCTTAAAGATGTCAATTAGGATAGGTGAGATCATATACAAGTCCAATTGGATTTAAATGTGGTAAAAAATCTATCAATTTGACTTTTATTTATTTATTAAATAGGTCAAAATTTTAAATCCAAACCTACTCATTTTATTAAATAAGTAATCTAATCTGATCTGTTTATTTGGTTAGCAAAAATGACCTTCTATTTGAATAAAATTAGAATCCAATTTTGATTCTATCCAAAACTAAATTTACATATTGGAGGATTTAAAATTTCAATTACTCTCTCAATATTACAAATTTATTCTAACCATTTTTTTGATATTTATGATCTCTCCCTTGATGCTCTACCTCTCCCCCTTCTCACTTGGCATCCTCTACAAACTCATTAGTTTCAATGCTAGCATAGCGAGCTAGTCTTTGTATTGATATTTATGATCATTTCTCGTTCAATTTTAATAAGTTATGGCCAAAATTATTAGGTATTTTCAATAAAATTATTTTTTAATGATTACTTTGGTTTTACAAATATCCCTTATAATTTTTAATACATTTTTGACATATATTTAAAATTTGACCTACCCAACCTTTATCTTCACTTTTGATTAACGTGTGAATCATGTGAAGGATTTTGATTTTAATTCTAATGATATTTAATTTTAATTCATATTTTAATGCCAAATCTTATGGCACCTACTCAAATTAAAGAGGCTAAGTAATTCAAGCATTGCTACTTTTAATTTTTTTGAATGGTCAACTATTATAATTTGATAGATTTACCCCCAATAGAGAGGGAGATGGCTAACTAGCCCATTAAGAGGATAAGGCTAAATGATGAGGTTCTAAGCTAGAATGGCTTTACTCTTTTGAAGTTCATCCATTATGGATGAGAAATAATGTGTAAAAGAAAAATATGTTGGAAGGAAGCTTATTCAAAAGTAAAAAATATGATTAAACTAGGAAAAACAATTTTTTCTCTCTCACTATAACAAGTATATATCAACTAAATCAAGAAGACAAAAAAAAAAAAAAAAAAAAAAAAAACAACATTGATTGTAGTTCATGTTTTCTCTTACCCTAAGGTATGCATTAGCTTTTCTTTTATAGTTAAAAATATACTAATAACATTAATGAATTATTAATTATAAAAATATAAAGTGAGCAATATATATTTAAATATAATTAAATAAGCATAGGTACAGATAGATGAGGCTATACTATTGATTAAAAGGATATTTAGAAGGAAAAAAAGAAGCATGTTATATGATTTAGGTTTTTGGTCAGATTAGATTAGAATAATGTAACGTTAGATATTATCAAAGCTCCGCTTGCCATCACATGTCCTCCTCCATCGAAGAGGACGATAGAAAGAAGAGAATTTAGGATGCGGCCTTCGGTTCTCTTGCTGCGCCGCTTCCTTTGTTGCTGCGCCAGTGGAGTTCCCCCTGCGAACAAGAAGAAGAATCTCGTCTTCCTGGGTTCCCCTCAGGTCGCTCTCCCCTTTTCTTTCTTAAAAAAGGCAGCTTTTTGTTGTTTCCCGGTTGGCTTTTCGTCGGTAACGAACCCGGTTGCAGGTATCCGCATCCGTTCTTGACAAGTTGCTCGATGCATCGAAAGCTCCCGACTCTATTTTTCAGGTTTCCCAATTTTCTTGTTTAATTTGTTAAACAATCGATCTTGTTTTAGATGATTTCGATCCTTTCTTTAATCATTATCTCGGTCGAGGAAGCGGAAATTCTCTATCGGGGAATTCTGTTCTCAACTTTCCATTTTCTCTTACAATGTCGATAGCTGAATGGATGGAATAATTAGGTTGCACAAAAGAGGTTTTTTTTTTTTTAATCCCTTTAACGGTGGGCAGCATTTTTTTTCTCTGCCAACCAGTTTCTTTTGAATACAAGAATTTGATTTGAGATCGTAGTGTTCTGTTCCATTGGTATTCTGAACTTTTGTGGGCGCTTGGTTTACTTGCCTGACCGACCGAGTGCAAGAACGGAATGGATCAGGGGTAGTAGACCGAATCCATTTGCCACCGCAAGCTCTTCAAAATTATTTTAAAAATATCCACTCGTCAGATTAACGCTCCACTTTCTATCATACGTCCTCAGATGGTGGGGGCCGGGGAACAAGAAATCCATATGGACAGCATCGATTAATTTTTACAAGGTTAAGGCAGAATATAAGTGGAAAATAAATATTATAACAAACTTTCATCGGTGGTAAAGCTTATATATTGTGCAAGTACAATCCTTTCATACGTCGTCAAAGAAATTTTACAAGGCCATAATCCATAATATAAACCTATATAACTTCCTTCATGACCTAAATCCATGAGCTTGAGTTGATCCACAGACGTTAACCTTTGACGAGAGTTCCGGTTGCGGTAATTGACCAGATCATGACAATATTCCTCCATATCAAACCAATCCAAGAAGGGAATTCCGGCTCCGCTAGAAAGAACTCATAGCAAAACTGGAGGTGCCGTGTGGTTTAGGTGGTGGTTAAAAAAGATGTGCAACCTATGAAGACGGCGAGCAAGTTGAAGAAGAGGTTAGGCGCTGTTGATGAAGTAATAATATCCAAGACTTGTCCTCCAGCACCTTTAATCGCCACCTGTAATCTGAAGCTTCCGAAGCCATAAGGTGTACCGACTTCCAAAGCCATAAGCTCCAGCAAGGTGACCTCTGCGCCTAAAGACAAAGAGGCTGCGTTGATCCCTCGGTCGCAAGGTATTTAGGTATGGGTGGTATGGAACAATATAAAAAAACAGTAGTCACCATGGATGATAGCATTGGTTTTGGTTTTGGTTTTGGTTTTTGTTTTCTCATCGGATAAGAGTGGCAGAAACAAGCACAAGAGGATCGGAGGGGGGCAGATGGTACAGAAGATGAGGAGGAGGAGGAGAGAAGATGGACTATTTCCAATGCCAATTAACCTCATCGATCCCCTGTATGGCCTTTTATGGAGGCCGCGGTTCCTTTCTGGAACCTTCGGTCCAACCTATTTAATTATGTTTCTCTCGAATCTTCTCATCCCGCGTCCCATTCATTTTCTCCCTCCCAAACGTTTTAATCCCCGGTGGCATTTAATTTGGTAACGGTTGTCTGGAATGTTCTAGAGTCCGATAGCTGCAAATTTATAACACATTTTTTTCGCGACTCTTCTCGTCCGCGTCGAAATTTATGATGATTGTTTCTCGAGATTCAAATTCCCGCTTCAATCTATCATCCTTAAGGTAGTGTTTGATAGGAAAATTGTTATCCATGGATAAGTGTATGGGATAGAATTTATCCCCTGGCTATCCCTAGGGATATCCCTTGGCTATCCCATTGATCATATCAAATGCAAAAACGTAAATCCATGGGATAACCTTTTTTTACTCTTATTTGAAGGGATAACCAGCTATTCCTACATTCTCTAGAAAATAAATTGAGGGGATATCCCATGGTTAACCATGGTTAACCATGGATTATCTCTTTGGTTAACTTTATTCCCTGCTATTCCTTATAGTTATGGCTTTTGGGAATAAGAGGGGATATCCTCTGGATATCCCCTCTTATCCCCTATTTCAAACACTACCTAAGTATCCCAATAGGCACCTTGCCTTTAGTTTTTTAATTCCAGTAAAATAAATTTCAACAGCAAATTTAAAACGCATCATTCTCTGCGGTTCTAATGGGTGTTCTAGTCCGCTTTAACTTGTCGTTTTTGAGCATTCCGATGGGCATCGATGATTATCACTTCTAATTTTTCTAATTCAGTTAAAATATATAACAACGTTTCTCACGATGTATTTTAATTCTTTCAAATAATTTCAATAGCAATCATCAAAATAAATAAATAAATAATTTTAATAGCAAATTCTTAACTTGCGTAAGTTTTGTCTATGGTAATCATAATGGCCACGTTCTTCATGCGGAAGCCTTTATAAGACTCTCTTGCACGAGCACTCGAAATTGATTTATAATCATTATTATTATTATTATTATTATTATTATTATTATTTTAATAGATAGCAATTAAATTAGGTGAGATTAAATACAAGCTGAAGAGGTAACATCAAAAAGATCTATCAACTCAAATTTAATCTTTTTATTAATAAATTAAAAATAAAATCTAAACCTAATAATTCTCTAAAAAAAATACTTTAATCTATTCTTCAATGAATTGAAGGCTTATTTGGTAAACAGGAATATTTGACCGTTGCTTAAATAATTCAATTTTTAAGCCATTTTTAATGTGATTTGGGGTTAAGGCTTTTAAGGCCATTATAAGACACGCCGTTGAAGCTTTTATGGGCTAAGTTATAGACTCAGAAATTTAGATTGAGGGATGAATCAATCAAAAATTCTTTATCTTTTATTATATTATTTTTATTTTTACTATTGATCATTTCTTAGGCATACGAAGGTTTCATTGGATTGCACTTCCATGCGATCGTGCTCGCGGTAGAAGGATCGAGTCAAACCGGATCATTGTACCTTGGAAAAGGGGTAAAAATCTGATCCTTATGGCAGTGTGTAATATGCCTCGGTTCTGGTTTGATTCATATCTTCTTTTATTTTTTACTTTATTTATATATTTAAATTTATATATTATATTTCTAGCAATTTCTAGGAAAGGATTTTTTGCAAGATCAAAAATATTTTCTAATAGATAAGGATCATATTTTTTTCTATCACTAGAAATTGCTACATTTTTATTATAAATTATTAAAAAAATACTTTTGAATCAGTCTAGATTTTCTGTAAAGGGGATTGCTTAACATGAAAAAGCATATTATTTTTTTAGTGTATCATAATCATAAATTATTGTTTAAATATTAACTAATATATTGGTTCGTGGATGCTACGATTTCTAAAGTTTTATTTCTTCTTTTAGAATGTGTCGTGTGCATTTTTTACTTTATCTAGCTTCCATGTATGCTCTATTAATCTCATGACTATTTATGTTTTCTTCATTTTATTGATTTAATTGAAATATACTTAGGAAGGCACTTTATTAAGAATTTTTTTAATCTTAAGAAAAAAAGAAGTAAGTGGTGCAATTTATATGTTTGCGGTAGTTGTCATAAACATGATCGGTGTCTTTCACGCCTCCAAGTCAGCAACAGATGAATAAAGAATGGTGAGAGATTTGTGGGCTGGGGTAAGTTTCGTTGAGCTTCTTTCGAGGAAGGTGAGCATGGAACGAAACCTGATCGAATATATTTTCTCCAGCTTTGATGGTGAAGGTTGGTAAATATATTATAGCGACGAGTATGAATTTTGAATGTGTCTATATATATATATACATGACAGATATATTCATTCTTCAACACTTAATATTATTGATGTTCTTCTTATGATGCTTATATGCAATAGATAGATTTATAATATTCTATAATATTTAATATTATTGATATTTTCCAACTGATGCCAAGTTTTTAGTTGTCATGGTTTTAGAGAGACTTCTTCTTGTGCATATTTTCTTCAAATTTATATTTGAAGCAATTCTATGTGTTATGATCTGTTTTTAGCAATTTGGCATTTGTATTTTCTACATTGAAGAAAATGTATTTTTCATTCCTATTCACTGGTTGTAAATTGTGGGAATCCACTTTAGGAAGGAATTCATGTTCTACTTGTTGGAGTCAACAAGTAGTATAGTGAACTTAATTTTCTAATTAAAAATTATTAAAAAAATCATATATTATGCTATCTTGCTTTAAAAAGATTGTTATGCATATGATTAACTTACGTATAATATTTATTTGCATTTGATCATAATTATCATACTCCCTTCTTGTTATTTGCAAAAATCCTACGGAACCTTTAAATGGTATTATTGTTGATCTTTTGGTTCTTAGTTATAGCTCATTTATCTTCACTCATGAGTTATTATATTGCTTTGTCAATATCACGGGACATTTTGGTTTAGTTCAACATATGAAATCCAAGGAGTGTGATGCATTAATTATTAGCCAATATTTAGTTAGGCTAGCCCATCAAGAAAGATATTATTATGGGTAATTTAAATGAGCATCAAGAAAGAACTCATAGAGAAGCTGGAGGTGCCTGCCGTGTGGTTTAGGTGGTGGTTAAAAAAGATGGTGCCACCTATGGAGATGGCGAGCAAGTTGAAGAAGATGTTAGCTGCTGTAGGATGAAGTAATAGTTTCTATGACTTGTCCTCCAGTATACCTTTAATCACCACATGCGATCTGGAGCTTCCAAAGCAATAAGGTGTACCGACTTTCACCATAACATGAAGCTAGAGTGTAGCGTGATACTCCAGCAATGTGACCTCCGCCATCCAGCAATGATGAGGCAGCGGTGAGCCCTTGGTCGCAAGGTATTTAGGTATAGGTTATTGAGATTTTGTTTAAATAAACTAAGGTATTGTAGATATGTTTAGGGAATAGTCGCGAACTCTCCCGCGGCAATTCTTGCTTCAGAAGCCGAAGCGACGTGATGCTTCATTTCAAAAAAGAAACTTTATCCGTTTTCTTTAAATCTCTGCAACGGATATGTTACGAAACGATGCGGCTCTCCAGAAATCAACGCTTCACAGGCTCTAGTGCCACAGCGCTCAATTTCTATAAATCCATATACAAATCAAATCAAAAAAAGAATCTGTTCTTGTTTACAATCGAGTTTTCATTATTGCTTTGGTGCAAACTCGATAAAAGGCTTGTCTTATCCTGCGGCGTATTTGCTATTCACCCAGAGAGCATTCGAGAGGGTGCAAATAACGCTTAAGGAAAGCGTTCCGTGCATGATTCAAGCCTATCCTTATCTTCATCTCTCTCGATTCTTATCTAAATCTTTATCCCTATCTCTTCTTATCTAGACTTTCCTTTTTCAAATTTTTTTCAACAATCTTAAGCGTTATTTCAATGGAGGCCAAGACTTCTGTTGCCACTATCAAGTTGATGAACCAAGATCTTGTCAGACTCGATCGATTCGATGGCACTAATTTCACCCGTTGGCAAGATAAGTTAAAGTTTCTTCTCACTGCATTAAAGATCTTCTACATCCTCGATCCGGACTTGGTGCCTATACCGGAGCCAACTGAAAACGACTCCGACGAAGTCAAGGCAGAGCGCAAGAAGTGAAGGGAGGACGAATTCATATGCCGCGAGCACATCCTCAATGCTCTATCCGATCGATTGTATGATCTATACACTAACACACAATCGGCAAAAGAGATATGGAATACATTGGAATACAAGTACAAGGCCGAGGAGGAAGGTACGAAGAAATTTCTCATCTCTAAATATTTTGATTTCAAGATGTGTGATGAGAAGTCAATTTTGCACAAGTGCATGAATTGCAAGTGATTGCCAACCAACTCAAAGCAATGAAAATCGATATTCTCGAGTCTTTTCAAGTTGGTGCGATAATCACAAAATTACTGCCGTCTTGGAGGGCTATAGGAAAAAACTTCTTCACAACACCGAGGATTTTTCCTTGGAGCAAATTCAGAAACACCTTCGAATCGAGGATGAGGGAGAAGTTGGAGAATGTCAACATTGAAACGGGGTTTTCAAAGGCCAATGCTGTGAGCAAGCCTAAGAAGGATAAAAAAGAAGGCAAAGCAAACTATCTTGGTCCCAAAAAGAATCAAGAAAAGTTCAAGAAAAAGAAGCCCAAGGGAAGCTGTTATGTGTATGGCAAACCCGGGCATTTTGCTCGTGACTGCAGACACCGCAGGGGCCAAATTAAGGAAGCAAATGCCACCAACGTTGACGATGATGAAATCATCGCCGCCGTAAGCGAAGTCATGGCGGTCCATGGCAAGGTCCCCGGATGGTAGTACGATACTTGCGCCACCGTCCACGTTTCCTATGATAAGTCTATGTTCAAGACTTATGTGGATTTCACCGATGGACAAGAGATACAGATGGGCAATGAAGGCCGGTCCAAGGTGTATGACAAATGAAATGTAGAACTCAAATTCACTTTTGGCAAGAAAATTACTTTGTCAAATATGTTGCATGTGCCAGATATGAATAGGAACCTTGTTAGTAGGGATCTTTTGGGCAAACCAGAAATAAAATCTGTTTTTGAGTCGGGCAAACTTATTTTGACCCGTAATGGTATATTTGTTGGCAAGGGCTATTCTAGTGATGGAATGGTCAGATTATGTATCATTGACAATTCTATTAATAAAGATGTTGCTTCCGCTTATATGCTTGACTCAATTACATTATGGCATGGTAGACTAGCAATATTGGAATTAGTACCATGAAAAGGCTTGTTAAATGTGGTTTGATTTCTTGCAAAATTAATGAGTCCAATAAATGTGAAATATGCATTAAATCAAAGATGACTAAGAAACCATTTCATAGTGTTGAGAGAAATTTCAACTTATTAGAACTTGTGTATTCTGATATATGTGAATTTAATGGCATGTTAACTAGAGGTGGGAATAGGTATTTCATTACCTTTATTGATGATTGCTCTAGATTCACATATGTTTATTTATTAAAGCATAAAGATGATGCTTTCCATGCTTTTAGAATATATAAAGCGGAGGTAGAAAATCAGTTAGGTAGAAATATTAAAATCCTTAGAAGTGATAGGGGTGGGGAATATTTTCCTAATAATTTTAATGCATTTTGTGAAGAAAATGGTATTATACACCAAAGTTTCGCACCACGTACACCACAACAAAATGGTTTGACTGAAAGTAAGAATAGAACATTACAAGAGATGATAAATGCTATGTTAATGCATTCCGAATTGTCATTTAATTTATGGGGTGAAGCTTTATTTGCTGCTTGTCATATTTTAAATAGAATTCCTTTAAAGAAAAGTCAGAACTCTCCATATGAGATATGGAAAGGAAGAAAGCCAATATTGGGTATTTCAAAGTGTGGGGGTGTCTTGCCTACTACAAGAACCTAGACCCCAAAAGAACCAAATTGGGTCCCAGAGGGATAAGAAGTGTATTTGTTGGTTATGCCACAAATAGCAAAGTTTATAGACTCTTGGATCTAGAGTCTAACGTGATAGTGGAATATAGAGATGTGGAGTTTCTTGAGAATTTAAAGAGTAATAATTCTCAAGCTCCTACAAATTTAAAGAGTAATAATTCTCATAAGGAGATATCTTCAAAGGTTATTGAAGAACAACCAGAGCTTCGAAAAAGTAAGAGAATTCGAAAGGCTAAGGATTTAGGACCCGATGAAATAAACTCTCAACTTATTTCCCTTTATTTAGTTGAAGGAATTAGAGAGAATTTTATCCGTAGGGTACCTATTTTTCTTCAAGTGGAAGATGATCCTAAAACCTTTAAGGAAGCTATGGCTTCAAGGGATTCAGCCTTTTGGAAGGAAGCTATTCAAGATGAAATGGATTCCATTATAGCTAACCACACTTGGGAGCTTGTAAATTTACCCAAAGGATCTAAGCCTACTTTAAACACCTACAAAGCTAGACTAGTAGCTAAAGGTTTTCGACAAAAAGAAGGAATCGACTATTTTGATACATATGCACCTGTAGCTAGAATAACAACAATTGGAGTATTGTTTGCATTGGCTTCATTGCACAACCTTTATGTTCATCAAATGGATGTCAAAACGATATTCCTAAATGGTGATCTCAATGAGGAGGTCTACATGGAACAACCAGAGGGTTTTATCCTACCGAGTAATGAACATAAAGTGTGCAAGCTTGTTAAATCCTTGTACGGATTGAAACAAGCGCCCAAACAATGGCATAAGAAGTTTAACTCTGTCATACTCTCAAATGGATTTGTTCACAACGTTTCTGACAAGTGTCACTATAAGAAAATACTGAAATAGCGACAATTTAGCGACGCAATTATGCATCGCTAAATTGCGCCCACTTTGCGATGCCTCCGTGACAACAAAATATTGCGACGCAATTAGCGACGCATTAGTGACTCAAAAACCAAAAAAAAAAAATTAATTTTTTATTTAGCAACGTAAATAATGCGTCGCAATATTTTTAAATTAATTTTTTATAAAATATAAATATGGGGAAAAAAATATTGCGATGCAACTCAGTGTGTCGCAATGTTTTTAAAAGAATTAAATATGTTAAATAGCGATGCATTAGCGATGCAATAAACCAAAAAATTAGAAAAATTATTTTTAATATAGCGACGCACCAATTGCATCGCAAATAATTTAAATAAAATTATTTTTTATAAAATATAAATATGGGGAAAAAATATTGCGATGCAACTCAGTGCATCGTAATGTTTTTAAAAGAATTAAATATGTTAAATAGCGACGCATTAGCGATGCAATAAATCAAAAAATTAGAAAAATTATTTTTAATATAGCGACGCACCAATTGCATCGCAAATAATTTAAATAAAATTATTTTTTATAAAATATAAATATGAGAAAAAATAATTGCAATGTAACACAGTGCGTCGCAATGTTTTTAAAAAATTAAATATGTTAAATAGCGACGCATTAGCGACGCAATAAACCAAAAATTAGAAAAATAATTTTTAATTTAGCGACGCACTAACTGCGTCGTAATTATTTTAAATAAAATTAATTTTTATAAAGTATAAATATGAGAAAAAATAATTGCGATGCAACACAGTGCATCGCAATGTTTTTAAAAAATTTAATTTATTAAATAGCGATGCATTAGCGATGCAATAAACCAGAAAATTAGAAAAATAATTTTTAATTTAGCGACGCAATATATGCGTCGTAATTATTTTAAATAAAATAAATTTTTATAAAATATAATTATGAGAAAAAAATATTACGATGCAATTCAGTGCATCGCAATATTTTTAAAAAAATTAATTATGTTAAATAGCGACGCATTAGCGATGCAATAAACCAAAAAATTAAGAAAATTATGTTTTAATTTAGCGATGCACTTGTTGCGTCGCAATTATTTTAAATAAAATTAATTTTTATATAATATAATTATCATATTAAAAAATTGCAATGCAACCCTTTGCGTCGCAATGTTTTTAAAAAAATTAATTATGTTAAATAGCGATCGGTCCGAGATCGATCGTGGCTGATTAGGATCAGGGCTTGGATCGATCGCAACCGTCGGATCGTCGACGATCGGACCGATCGCCACGGTCCGAGATCGGTCGTGGCCGATCGGGATCAGGGCTTGGATCGATCGCAACCGTCGGATCATCGGCGATCAGATCGATCGCCATGATACGAGATCGGTCGTGACCGATCGGGATCATGACTTGGATCGATCGCAACTGTCGGATCGTCGTCGATCGAACCGATTGCCACGGTTCGAGATTGGTCATGGCCGATCGGGATCACGGCTTCGATGATCGCAACCATCGGATCATCGCCGATCTCGGACAGATTGCAACGGTCCGAGATCGGTCGTGGCCGATCGGGATCACAGCTTGGATCGATCGCAACCGTTGGATCATCGCCTATCGGATCGATCGTGACGGTCCGAGATCGTTCAGCACCGACCAAGATCGATTAGGGCTTGGATCGATGGCAACCGTCAGATCGACGCCGATCGATCCGATCGCACGGTCCAAGATCGACCATGGACGATCAGGATCAGGGCTTGGATCGATCGCAACCGTCGATCATCGCTGATTGGATCGATCGCCACGGTCCAGGATCGGTCGTGGATGATCGGGATCAGGGCTTGGATCGATCGCAACCGTCGGATCGTCGCGATCTTGGACCGATCGCAACGGTCTGGGATCGGTCATGGCCGATCGGGATCAGGGCTTGGATCGATTGCAACCGTCGGATCATTGCGATCTCGGACCGATCGCAATGGTCCGGGATCGGTCGTGGCCGATCGGGATCAGGGCTTGGATCGATCGCAACCGTCGGATCATCGCGATCTCGGACCGATCGCAACGGTCCGGGATCGATCGTGGCCGATCGGGATCGGTCATGCCGATCGGGATCAGGGCTTGGATCGATTGCAACCGTCAGATCGTCGGATCGAAACGATCGCCACGGTCCAAGATCGATCATGGCCGATCGTGATCAGGGCTTGGATCGATCGCAACCGTCGGATCGTCAGCGATCGGACCGATGGTCCGAGATCGGTCGTGGCCGATCAGGATCAGGGCTTGGATCGATCGCAACCATCGGATCATCGCCGATTGGATTGATCACAACCATCGGATCGTCGCGATCTCGGACCGATCGCAACGGTCCAGGATCGGTCGTGGCCGATCAGGATCAGGGCTTGGATCGATCGTAACCATCAGATCGACGCCGATCGGTCCGATCACCACGGTCCGAGATCGGTCGTGGACGATCAAGATTAGGCCTTGGATCGATCGCAACCGTCGGATCGTTGCCGATTGGACCGATCGCCACGGTCCGGGATCGGTCGTGGATGATCGGGATCAGGGCTTGGATCGATCGCAACTATCGGATCGTCGCGATATCGGACCGATCGCAATGGTCCGAGATCGGTCGTGGCCGATCAGGATCAGGGCTTGGATCGATCACAACCGTCGGATCATCGCCGATCGGATCGATCGCAACTGTCGGATCGTCGCGATCTTAGACCGATCGCAACGGTCCGGGATCGGTCGTGGCCGATCGGGATCAGGGCTTGGATTGATCGCAACCGTCGGATCATCACGATCTCGGACCGATCGACATGGTCCGAGATCGGTCGTGGCCGATCGAGATCAGGGCTTGGATCGATCGCAACCGTCAGATCATCGGCGATCGGACCGATTGCCACGGTCCGAGATCGGTCGTGGCCGATTGGGATCAGGGCTTGGATCGATCGCAACCGTCGGATCGTCGCCGATTGGACCGATCACCATGGTTCAAATCGGTCGTGGACGATCGGGATCAGGGCCTGGATCAATCGCAACCGTCGAATCGTCGTGATCTTGGACCGATCGCAACGGTCCGGGATCGGTCGTGGCCGATCCGGATCAGGGCTTGGATCGATCACAACCGTCCGATCGATGCCAATCGGTCCGATCACCACGGTCCGAGATCGATCATGGATGATCAGGATCAGGGCTTGGATCGATCGCAACCGTCGGATCATCGCCGATTGGACCGATCACCATGGTCCGGGATCGGTTGTGGACGATCGGGATCAGGGCTTGGATCGATCGCAACCGTTGGATCGTCGCGATCTCGGACCGATCGCAACGGTCCGGAATCGGTCATGGCTGATCGGGATCAGGGCTTGGATCGATCGCAATCATCGGATCGTCGCCGATCGGATCGATCACAACCATCGGATCATCGCGATCTTGGACCGATCGCAACGGTCCAGGATCGATCGTGGCCAATCGAGATCAGGGCTTGGATCGATCATAACCGTCGGATCGTTGCGATCTCGGACCGATCACAACCGTCCGAGATCGATCGTGGTCGATCGGATCAGGGCTTGGATCGATTGCAACCGTCGGATCGTCGCCGATTGGACCGATCGCCATGGTCTGGGATCGGTCGTGGATGATCGGGATCAAGGCTTGGATCGATTGCAACCATCGGATCGTCGCGATCTCGGACCGATTGCAACGGTCCGGGATTGGTCGTGGCCGATCGGGATCAGGGCTTGGATCGATCGCAACCTTCGGATCGATGCTGATCGGTCCGATCGCCACGGTCCGAGATCGGTCATGGACGATAGGATCAGGGCTTGGATCGATCGCAACCGTCGGATCATCACGATCTCGGACCAATCGCAATGGTCCGGATCGGTCGTGGCCGATCGGGATCAGGGCTTGGATCGATCGCAACCGTTAGATCGTCGCGATCTCAGACCGATCGCAACGGTCCGGGATCGGTCGTGGCCGATCGAGATCAGGGCTTGGATCGATCGCAACCGTCGGATCGTCGTCGATCGGATCAATCGAAACCGTCGGATCATCGCGATCTCGGACCGATCGCAACGGTTCGGGATCGGTCATGGCCGATTGGGATCAGGGCTTGGATCGATCGCAACCATCGGATCGACGCCGATCGGTCCGATCGCCACAGTCCGAGATCGGTCGTGGACGATCAGGATCAGGGCTTTGATCGATTGCAACCATCGGATCATCGCCGATTGGACCGATCACCACGGTCCGGGATCGATCGTGGACGATCGGGATCAGGGCTTGGATCGATCACAACCATCGGATCGTCGATCTCGGACCGATCACAATGGTCCGGGATCGATCGTGGCCGATCGAGATCAGGGGTTGGATCGATCGCAACCGTCGGATCATCACGATCTCGGACTGATCGCAACAGTCCGAGATCGATCATGGCCGATCGGGATCAGGGCTTGGATCAATCGCAACTATCGGATCATCGTCGATCGGATCGATCGCAACCGTCAGATCGTCGCATCTCGGACCGATCGCAACGGTCCGGGATCGGTCATGGCCGATCGGGATCAAGGCTTGGATTGATCGCAACCATTGGATCGATGCCGATCGGTCCGATCACCACGGTCCGAGATCGGTCATGGACGATCAGGATCAGGGCTTGGATCGATTACAACCATCGGATCATCGCCGATTGGACCGATCGCCACAGTCCGGGATCGGTCGTGGATGATCGGGATCAGGGCTTGGATCGATCGCAACCGTCGGATCGTCGCGATCTCGGACCGATTGCAACGGTCCGGGATCGGTCATGGCCGATCGAGATCAGGTCTTGGATCGATCGCAACCATCGGATCGTCGCGATCTCAGACCGATCGCAACGGTCCGGGATCGGTCATGGCTAATCGGGATCAGGGCTTGGATCGATCGCAATCGTTGGATCGTCGCCGATTGGATCGATCGCAATCGTCGGATCGTCGCGATCTCGGACCGATCGCAACGGTCCGAGATCGGTCGTGGCCGATCAGGATCAAGGCTTGGATCGATCACAACCATCGGATCATCGTCGATTGGATCGATCGCAACCATCGGATCATCGCGATCTCGGACCGATCGCAACGGTCCGGGATCGGTCGTGGCCGATCGGGATCAGGGCTTAAATCGATCGCAACCGTCGAGATTGGTCGTGACCGATCGGGATCAGGGCTTGATCAATGACAACCGTCGGATCATCGCCAATCAGACCGATCGCCACGATCCGAGATAAAATAATTTTTAATATTGCGACGCACATATTGCGTCGCAATGTTTTTAAGAAAAATAATAGTAATAAAAAAATTTAAAAAAACATTGCGATGCAACATATGCATCGCAATTATTTTTAGAAAATATAATTTATATCAGTTATAATTATTAAAAAATATTGCGATGCATTAGCGACGCATTTTCCTAAAAATTAATTTTTATGGAGAAAATAATTTTTAATATTGCAACACATGTATTGCGTCGCAATGTTTTTAAAAATAAATGTAAGTAAAAAAATTAAAAAAACATTGCGACGCATTTTTGCGTCGCAATTATTTTTAGAAAATATAAATTTTATCAGTTACAAATATTTAAAAAATATTGCGACGCATTTGCGATGCAATTTTTTAGAAAATTTAAATTTATCAGTTGAAAATATTTAAAAAATATTGTGACGCATTTTTGACGCAATTTCCTAGAATGTTTAAATAATTTTCAAGAGAAAACAAATTTTAATATTGCAACGCATTCATTGCATCGCAAAGTTTTTAAGAAAATAAATGTAAGAAAAAAATTTAAAAAAATATTGCGACGCAATATATGCATCGCAATTATTTTCAAAAATATACATTTTATCAGTTATAAATATATTAAAAATATTGCGACGCATTTGCGACATAATTTCCTAGAAAATTAAAATAATTTTTCTAGAGAAAATAATTTTTAATATTGCGATGCACTTGTTGCGTCGCAATATTTTTAAGAAAAATAAATGTAATAAAAAAATTTTAAAAAAAACTTGCGACGCAATATATGCGTCGCAATTATTTTTTAAAATATAATTTTTATAAATATTTAAAAAATATTGTGATGCATTTGCGATGCAATTTTCTAGAAAATAAAAATTATTTTCTAAGAGAAATAATTTTTAATATTGCGACGCAGTTATTGCATCGCAATGTTTTTAAGAAAATTAAATGTAATAAAAAATTAAAAAAAATTATTGCGATGCAATAAATGCATTGTAATTATTTTTCAGAAAATATAATTTTTATCAGTTATTAATATTTAAAAAATATTTTGACGCATTTGCGATGCAATTTCCTAGAAAATAAAAATTATTCTCCCGCCGGACATTGGCGCCAAGTTAGCGACTCATTAGCGACGCAATTAGTTGCGTCGCTAGTTTTGCATAAAAAATAAAAAAGCCAAAGTAGCGATGGATTAGCGACGCATTGATGCGTCGCTAATCCATAATAATAATAAAAAAATAGCGAGTGATTAGCGACGCATATATTGCGTCGCTAATCACCACTATTTATGGCTTGGTCGGGCCCGCCCCCCGCTTCCCTTCTTTTCTTCTTCCTTTTCCTACCCTAGCCGCCGTCCGTCCGCTCCTCCGGCTGCCCCCGTCTTCTCTCCCGGCGGAAGCTCCCCCCACTTCGGCGGCATCCCCTCGCGACCGAGGTAAGCCATCCTCCTTTTTTTTTAAATAGGGTCCGGCCACGGCACCGGCCGTGGCCGTCTTCTCCGGCCACGGCCGTGGGGCCACGGCCGGCCATTAAAAATTCCCTTTCGTCTTCTCCGGCCACGGCCGCTGCGTGGCCGGCCGTGGCTGGCCATGGTGGCCATGCCAAAAAAAAAATTCTGTTTGGGGGGGGAGCCCCCCCCTTCGTCTTCTCCGGCCACGGCCACGGCCGTGGCCGGCGTGGCTGGCCACGGTGGCCAGGCCACAAAAAAAATTCTGTTTGGGGGGGTTTTCCCCCCCCCCCTTCGTCTTCTCCGGCCACGGCCGCTGCCGTGGCCGGCCGTGGCCGCTGCCGTGGCCGGCCGTGGCCTGGTGGTGGCCAGGCCACAAAAAAAAATTTCTGTTTGGGGGGGGTTTTCCCCCACCCCCCCTTCGTCTTCTCGGCCACGTGGCCGTCTTCTCCGGCCACGGCCGCTGCCATGGCCTGGCCACGGTGGCCAGGCCACCAAAAAAGGGGGGGGGGTTTTCCCACCCCCCCTTTGTCTTCTTCGGCCCCGGGCCGTGGCCGGCGTGGCCTGGCCACGGTGGCCAGGCCACCGAAAAAAAAAAATTAATGGGGGGAGGGGGGTTCCCCACCCCCCTCCCATTCGTCCTCTCCGGCCACGGCCACGGTGGCCAGTCCACCGGAAAAAAAAACAGTTAGGGGGGGGCCCCTCCCGTTCGTCTTCTCCGGCCATGGTGGCTAGACAAAAAAAAATAAATAAAAAGGTAACAGCTAGGGGGCTTTTCCCCCACCCCCGGCCCCTTCAATTAAAAAAAAATTAACACTCATAAAAAAATTAACAAAAAAATTAGATTCTATCATATTTTATTATTTTTAAAAATATTTTCAAATAATTTGATGATAAATATAAAAAATTATAAATATATTTTAAAACATGGGCAACTTAATTTTTTTTTAAAAAGTAACAGCTAGGGGGGTTTTCCGACCCCCGGCCCCTTCAAAATTTTTTTTTAACACTCATGAAAAAAATTAACTAAAAATTAGATTCTATTATATTTTATTATTATTAAAATATTTTTAAATAATTTGATGACAAATATTAAAAAAAATGTGACCACTAATCTAATTTTTTATTAGATTAGTTATAAATTAATTAATTTATGTCATTAGTCGGAGCTCTTTGGATAGACTGATTGTTATGTCTTGATTATGCAATAATATTTGTAATGCTAGATAGAAAGTCTTGTTGTATTATTATTTAATTTGTAAAATGTTTATGCAATAATTAATTTAAGCAGAATGTTTATGCAATAATATTTGTGCATTTGTAGTTATTTACAATTGTTATGTCTTGATTATTTACATTCTGCTTCAAATTGAATGATGCATTAAATTATGTAATGCTAGATAGAAAGTCTTGTTGTATTATTATTTAATTTTAGCAACAAATTAGTAGTTTCAATGATTTATATTTTAGTCTTCACAAACATTTGTATTCGACATAATAATCTTAAGAAGTCAGTGACTATATATAGAACACTATTCCTATATATGTATAATTGACAAGAAGTTAAGAATAACAAGCATAAGTTCGATTGTCTTCGGACTTCCATATTATTAATCACAGCACTATAACCTTTAGACCCGTTTGAGAATTTGTAAGCCTTAGTCTTGCAAATTCTCAAATTGTCCTGGTGGACAGTTTGAGAATATTTTTTGCGATATGTTAGTCTGCTATTAATCATCGTTGGGTGAGATTGCGGTTTGTATTTGCTCATACGTTCTCCTAGTGTGGCTTATATGCCACACATTTAGGAGAACATATGGGGAAATGCTGCCGAAATTTCAACGTAACCGATCGATGATAATTAATAGCAGAATAACATATCACAAAAAATATTCTTGAATGGGATAGGGCCTTACCTTTTAGACATGGAGTGAAGGTAGAATTAATTTAGGACACTTGAATGCTTGTGAAGTCTCATGATTAAACGACCGCCTTGCGGCCCGACCCGAACTCAAGCCCTAGCATTAGCCCATGAACCTGTGCCTCGGTCCTTGCTAGCACGCCAAGGATCGTAGCCGTGGCCGGGCCTTGCAGGGTAGGGACCTTAGTTGTCTAAAAAAAATTGGTTAGTTATAAATGATTTAAATGGTTGTTATTAACCTTAGTTGTGTAAAAGAAATAATTTAGTTATATATTTAGTAATGCTAATATAGTTTTATAATGTGGTTTCCTTTAATGGTTTACCAGAAATTGTATAAGTCGGTCAAAAATGAGCGGGGCTCGCTCGTGGATGTATGCAAGGATAAAAGATGGCTTGCTTAATCCAGATTTTCTGAATGGATTGGAAGAATTTATCGCATTTGCATGTAGCCAACCTGAATGGATGGATGGGCCTAGGATTAGGTGCCCATGCAACTTCACAGGTGTCAGAATAAAGCCTACAGAGATGTGAAACTGTTAAGGTGCATTGTGTAAAAAGGGGTTTGTTCCTGATTACGATGTTTGGTACTGTCATGGTGAACCAGAGGAAATTCCAGCAGTTGTTACAAGCCAACAAGTGTCAATTCCCGTAGATGAACCATTTGTGAATTTAAACACATATGAAGAAATGGTGATGAATGCATCGGGTAATGAATTCAATCAGAATACATTTATGGAAGAACCAAATCCAGATGCACACAATTTTATGATATGTTGCGTGCTGCAAATCAAGAATTGTATCCTGGTTGTGAGGGTCATTCCCAGTTGTCTACAGCTGCTCGGTTGTTGAATATTAAGGCAGAACATCGATTATCAGAAAAGGCGTTCAATTCTGTAGCTGGGTTAATCAAGAAATTTTGCCAAATGATAATGTTGTAGCAGACAGTTTTTACTCAACGAAGAAGTTGTTGCGTGGGCTTGGGCTCCCAGTTAATAAGATCGATTGTTGCTTGAACAATTGTATGATATTGGGGTGAAGACTCAGAGCTGAGATGGTGTAAGATTTGTGGGCAATCGAGGTACAAAAACGGCGAAGGGGGAGCTAGTACAAGTAGGAGGAAAAGTGTGCCTTACAAGAGGATGCATTACTTTCCTCTTACTCCACGCCTGCAGAGATTATACAGATCTGAGGCTACAGCTGCTGATATGAGATGGCATGCCGAACATGAATCTAAAGAGGATGAAATGCGGCATCCATCAGATTCAAAAGCTTGGAAGCATTTCAATGAAAATCATCCTGATTTCGCTGAAGATATAAGGAATGTGAGATTAGGTCTTTGTACGATGGCTTCCAACCATTTGGTCAAGCGGGGCAACAGTATTCATGTTGGCCTGTGATACTGACTGTATATAACCTTCCTCCATGGAAGTGCATGAAAGATACTGCAATGTTTTTGAAGTTTTGGTTCCAGGACCATCAAATCCAAAGGAAAAGATTGATGTCTTCCTGCAACCGTTGGTGGCCGAATTGAAAATGTTGTGGGAAACAGGAGTCGTAGCCTACGACATTTCTATGAAACAGAATTTCATCATGAGAGCTGCTTTGATGTGGACAATAAGTGACTTCCCGGCATATGCAATGTTGTCTGGTTGGAGCACTGCTGGACGTCTGGCATGCCCTCATTGCATGTATGATTCGGATGCATTTACATTGCAGAAGAGTGGTAAGCAGTCATGGTTTGAATATCATCCTTGTAACTTTCGCCTTCCGGAAGAACAAAGCAGTCACAAAATTCGCCGAACCGGTTAGGTCCGGCACGGATATATTTGATACTATAGAGCATTTGGGGTTGAGGTATGCGGAACCAGATGCAGATAGAATAAATGGCCGTATATGTAAAGAACATAACTGGAAGAAGCGAGTATATTTTGGGATTTGCCTTATTGGAGCACAAATCTCATCCGGCACAACTTGGATGTTATGCATATCGAGAAAAATTTCTTTGATAACATATTTAACACGGTGCTAAACATCCCGGGAAAAACAAAAGACACTGCAAAGTCAAGAGAAGAACTTAATCAGTATTGCAGAAGAGGTGATTTGAGGAGGAGTGCCGACGGGACCTATCCTAAAGCCTGTTACACTCTTGACAGAAATTCACGAGAAGTTTTATGTAACTGGCTTAGAGGGTTAAAATTTCCAGATGGTTATGCCTCAAATATCGGTAGGTGTGTGGACATGCATAAGCTCAAGTTGTTCGGCATGAAGAGTCACGACTGTCATGTTTTCATGCAACGGTTATTGCCTATAGCTTTTCGTGAGTTGCTTCCGCAACATGTCTGGAAGGCATTGACAGAGCTCAGCTTGTTCTTCAAGGAGTTGTCTGCCACAGTCATTACTTCTGCATCCATGGCAAGGCTTGAGGAGGAAATTCAATTATTTTATGCAAGCTGGAGCGAATATTTCCTCCCAGTTTTTTTGACTCAATGGAGCATTTACCGGTTCACTTGCCATACGAAGCGAGCATAGCTGGTCCCGTGCAGTATCGCTGGATGTATCCTTTCGAGAGGTAAATATATACATCATTAAGACATATTGACATTTCAAATATTATTTTCATTGCAAGAAAATTGGTTAATTTTTTGTCTCAACTTTACATATAGGTACCTTAAGAAGTTAAAAAATAATGTGCGTAATAAGGCAAGGGTTGAAGGTTCTATATGCAATGC
The DNA here is from genome assembly GCA_900491605.1 of Calamus simplicifolius. Taxonomy (NCBI): domain Eukaryota; kingdom Viridiplantae; phylum Streptophyta; class Magnoliopsida; order Arecales; family Arecaceae; genus Calamus; species Calamus simplicifolius. The sequence goes on along the minus strand of UESW01002541.1, from coordinate 53,797 downwards.
ACACTTGGTCGAAGAAGTTTCAGCTTTTGCCTCGCATTACTTTGAGGGTCACGTCCACACGAGGAGCCGAAATCTTGGTCGTAACGATGACGTATGTGTGGACGAAGGAGAACCTAATGACGGTAGAATATCAATTTTTAAAGGTATCGGCCGTTCATTTGGGGGGCAGAAGTCAAGAAATCTTAGCGATATGGAGTATAATGCAGCACATTATTATATCCTAATGAACTGTAGAGAAGTCGATCCATATATTGAGTAAGTGTATACTTCAATGCTTAATTGGAACTTCTAATTTAAATTACAATATACCACAATATTTAATTGCTAACATCAGTTTTAATCCTTATCATCCCATAAGGATGTATTGTGATAGACAACGACAGATGAATCCCGACATCAGTCAAGTTGCAATTGGACAGAAGTTAGAAACGGAGTTTGCTTACTGGTTTTATGAATTTGTGAGTAGTATCACTCAATCAATTTCATAATGGCTTTAATTTTTGAATTGGTTGTGAATAGCTTATTAATTTATAGGTAAACGGTCCATGGTCCCAACCGATAATATTTTCATTAAATGTCTATCGCAATGGCCATTGAAGACCGTAACAACCTCTACTGGCTATTTTGTTAATGGGTACAAATTTCAGATTGAACGATTAGCAGCTTCAAGAGGCACGCAGAACTGGGGCGTGTGTGTTAAAGGAGAAAGTGTTGGAGCAAATATGCAGGATTATTACGGAAAGTTAGTAGAGGTGGTTGAAGTTGAATATCCCGGTTGGCCTATGAAACGAACCGTATTGTTTCGTTGCGATTGGTTCGATCCGACAGTTCCTGTGGGCAAAAGGGTTCATAACGACTACAATTTGGTTGAAGTGAACCATCGACGAAGATTGCAGAAATATGACCCATTCATCCTTGCATCCCAAGCTCAGCAAGTGTTTTACTGCGGATATCCAAGTTTGCGCAACGACAAGCGAGATTGGTGGGCTGTTTCTAAAATCGTCCCACGTTCAACAATCTTATTAGAGGAGAGTTCATCAAGTCAATCAGCCGAGTGCCCTGCATTTCAAGAGGATGAGATGGAAATGCATGCAATTGAGGACGACACAAGGGCTCCTGAAACATCACTTAGAGATCCAAATGGTGATGTCCAAGAAATTGCGGATGCAAATGTTCGGTTTCCTTCCGATGATAATGAAACTGAATCGCAGTCCGATACGGCATCGGATGTTGAACCAACATTTCACGAAACAAATGACACCGATTAAACATAGAGGTTTTTTAAATTCAACTTTATTTTATAAGTGGTAAATTTTTACATAGTCAATCATTAATCGTAATTTAATTGCATGAATCTTTAGTATTTTCAGTATGACGGGCAGAGGTAGATCTACCGACGACATACGGAGTGAGCAGGGACGTAGCCTGCTGCATCAGATCACATGAGCTTTGGAGATGGAGAGTTCGGATCTCCATACATCGCACAGCCTTCGATCTCTCCAGCAGTCGGCGGTGATCCTGCATTGGTATTACCATCCAGCCGATCGGCACATACCTCCGAGAGTTCTTCCACCATCGGCCGCACCGTACTTCGACTTGATGCTCATGGGCTGTAAGTATATACTAATTAAAAATATATGTTTATGTTTTTAAGTCAATTACTTATAAACATGCATTTTTTTAACAGATTTATTGAGCAGCATCATGTATCCAGCCACATCAGCGCCGTATTTCAGAGGCGTGCAGATCCCAGTGGCTACGATTGGCGCCACGTATCTCCAGCCACGAGGGAGTTTTATTTTTCTGAGTTTCAGGTAAACTTATTAAATACAATTTATCACTGATATAAAATTTCTTAATCTTAATAAATTCTGAAACTAACTGTTTATTTTAATGCAGAAAAAGTTTACGTGGGACCCTGCCAGCCATGATGCCATTAGGGCAGCATGGGAGGCTCTGACGGGACGCCGATACTCCGACATGCTTCATCGTTGGAGGTCATCGGGTCAGCGTCCTGCGCATGTGCCAGAGGGTATTTGGCACGAGTGGCAGCAGGCCTGGCAGTCCGATGGCTGGCGCAGGAGGTCCGCATCAGCCAGCACGAACCGCCGATCTGAGAAGGGCGGTCCTGGCACGGGTCTCTCCCACCATACTTCGGGCTCCATTTCGATTCAGGAGCACAGACGGCGTATGGTAAGAAAACATAAATATTTTAATTACTAATTTAGTTATTTACAAATATTTGTATTAATATCAATTTTAATTATAGTCTGAGCAGGAGATCCTGGTGAGTTTCGTCTATTCAGGGCGACACACACCAGGAGGGACGGTTCCTGGGTCGACACGCGATCACGGGAGGTTGCGGTAAGAAATTAGATTTATGTAGTATCTGTTTAATTTCTAAAATTTTATTTTAAGAAATTTATTAACTCATTTATTGTTGATTTTATAATTCAAAGACACGAGTCGAGGAGCTTCGCTCCCAGGCATCGCAGGTCGACTCCACTGATGGGGAGACGCCCGTCGAACTCTCAGCAGATGAGAGTCGGCGTGTGTTTTTGGAGGCTGTTGGTGCCCAGCCACGAGACCGCAGGGTCTATGGTCTGGGCACTAGAGCTTCTGCATATTTTTCCCATCAGGCCTCCAGCTCGCGATTTTCTGGTGATATTCCTGCCGAGCGTTTAGATGACATTCGGAGATCTATTGCGGAGGAGGTTCGGCAGGACGTTCGTCAGGAGTTTGGCAGGACGTTCGGCAGGAGGTCGAGAACGAGTTCGAGCAACGTATGCGAGGCCGGATCAGGAGCTTGCAGACATGCGAGATCAGATGCATCATTTGTAGGATATGGTTAGCCGCTTGTCGCAGGGTCTCCAGCCTCCACGTGATCGCTCAGATTCTTGATGTATTTTTTTCTTTTTTTATGTTGTACATGAAAACTTTAAAATTTTAATATATGAATTATTTTTGAAAATTGATTATTGTTTGGATCAATATGAGTGAAGAATGTTTCTATCAATATTTAAATTTAACGAAATTGTATTAACCATTTTAATTTTTAATATTTTATATTTTTAAAAAAATTTAATTTGCGATGCATTAGCCACTGAAATTGCATCGCTAATATTTTCAAAATATTATTATTAAATATTGCGATGCAATGACCTGGCATCGCAATAATTTAAAAAAAATTTAATAGCGACGCATTAGCGACTCAAATTGCATCGCTATTATATCTAAAATATTTTTAATAAATATTGCGACGCAATGACCTTGCGTCGCAATATTTATTAAAAAATTTTATTTGCAACACATTAGCGACTGTCGCTATTATATCAAAATATTATTATTAAATATTATGACGCAACTAAATGCGTCGCAATATTGCGACGTAATTGAATGCGTCACAATATTTAATAATAATTTTAAATATTAAAAATTAGTTTTAAATTTAGCGACGCATTTGGATGCATCATAATATTGCGATGCATTATTGCGTCGCAGAGAGTCATAATATTGCGATGCAATTGCGATAAATGGATATTGCGATGGACATCTGAGCGACGCCGTCATTGCGTCGCTATTGCATCGCAATAGCATGTTTAGCGACGCAATTGCGATGCATTTGGGCGTCGCAATATTTTTTTCCCCTTGTGGTGTGTTTATATACTAAAGTGCATGGTGACTTTATGGTATATATATGCCTTTATGTTGATGAAATGTTGATCATTAGCAATGAAATGAAAGGCATACAAGAAACGAAGAGGTTTCTATCATCTACTTTCAAGATGAAAGATCTTGGACAAGTTGATACTATTTTGGGCATCGAAGTGAAACAAAATAGTGGGGGTTTTGAACTTAGTCAATCACATTATGTTGAGAAAGTGTTACACAAGTTCAAACATTTGAAGTTCAAAGAAGTGAACACCCCGTTCGATCCAAGTCTAAAGCTTAAAAAGAATAGTGGACGAGCTGTGGCTCAACTTGAGTATGCAAGTGCTATTGGTTGTCTAATGTATTTGATACAATGCACTAGACCCGATATAGCATTTGCAGTTAGTAAGCTGAGTAGGTTTACTAGCAACCCAAGTGTAGAGCATTGGAAGGCTATTGGTAGAGTCTTTGGTTATCTTTTGAAAACCAAAAGACTAGGTCTACAATACTCTAAATTTCTTGCTATATTGGAAGGATATACCGATGCAAGTTGGATATCAAGGTGGGAGATAATATATCTACCACTGGTTGGTGTTTACACTAGTGGGTGGTGCAATATCTTGGAAATCCAAGAAATAAACTTGCATTACACACTCAATGATAGAGTCAGAGTTTGTGGCTCTAGCTTCAGCAGGACATGAGGCTGAGTGGTTAAGGAATCTTCTATTGGAAATTCCATTGGCTTGTGAGAATATTTCAACCGTATCGATACATTATGATAGCCAAGCCACTTTAGCCAGAGCATACAGCGAAGTGTACAATGGGAAGTCTAGACACATTAGTCTAAGACATGAGTATGTGAGGAAATTAATCAAGGATGGAATAATTTCTCTCACTTTTGTGTAATCAAGCTATAATCTAGCTGATCCACTTACTAAACCTCTTACAAGAGATTCAGTGAAGACGACTTTTCGAGGGATGGGTCTAAAACTCCTTAAGTAAAAGTCCACCAATGATGGCAACCCAACCTAATACTAGGAAATGACTAGTCTTAGGTTCAATGGGTAACAACAAGTCATTGATAAGTGGATTGTAGCTGCACTTAGTGTATAGTGCTGACTGTTACAAGATGAAGGGTTGAGCTTTTTAAACTCTTAATAAAGTTCAATCATGTGGACAAGTATCTATTGTAATAGAGATATTGAAAGAACTTCACCAATGTGAACCTTGAGATGGTGCCATCTCAAGTGAGAGTTGGAGTTTCTCTCATGAAAAGGTTCATAAAATAGGATAAGCACATGGCCATAAATCGTGCTAAGCATATGGTGTAGACAAGAAACATTAAGGAGTGTGTGTGAAGTATCACCGGTATTGACACAAGGAATAACTGGTTCAAAACGTTTATGCTATCTGGAATTTTGTTAAAATTTTGTGATATTTTCACTAAGGTTAGGTTCAAATCGAAAGATACCTAGTTGTATTAATGCTCCTTGTCCTTAATTTTATATGTGAACTTAGTTTGTTTTAAACAAGTGGGGGATTATTGAGATTTTGTTTAAATAAACTAAGGTGTTGTGGATATGTTTAGGGAAGAGTCCGCGGCAATTCTCGCTTCAGAAGCCGGAGCGACGTGATGCTTCATTTCAAAAAAGAAACTTTATCCGTTTTCTTTAAATCTCTGCAACGGATATATTACGAAACGATGCGGCTCTCCGGGAATCAATGCTTCACAGGCTCCAGCGCCGCGATGCTCAATTTCTATAAATCCACATACAAATTAATCAAAAAAAAAAGAATATGTTCTTGTCTACAATCGAGTTTTTATTATTACTTTGGTGCAAACTCGATAAAAGGCTTGTCTTATCCTGCGGCATATTTGCTATTCACCCACAGAGCATTCGAGAGGGGTGCAAATAACGCTTAACGAAAGGGTTCCATGCATGATTCAAGCCTATCCTTATCTTTATCTCTCTCGATTTTATCTAAATCATTATCTCTATCTTTTCTTATCTAGATTTTCCTTTTTTTTCAAATTTTCTGAACATAGGTGGTATGGGACAATATAAAAAAATAGTAGCACCATGGATGATAGCTTTGGTTTTGGTTTTCTCATCGAAAGATATGCGGATGAGGAGGAGAAGCTAAGGCAGGCTATTTCCAATGGCAGCTTCATCGCTCCATGGCCTTTTATAGAGGCCGGTGCTTTTATAGAGCCTTAGGCTTGTCCTGTTTAATTATGTTTCTCTAGAATCTTCTCATCCCGCGTCCCATTTATTTTCTCTTTCCCAAACGTTTTAATCCCCAGTCGCATTTAATTGGGTAACAGTTGTTTGGAACGTTCTAGTCCGATGCAGATTTATAACGCATTTTTGCGACTGTTCTCGTCCGCATCGATATAATTTATCGTCCTTAGCTATTTCAATGGGCATACAAACTTATCGCCTACAGTTTTTTAGTTTCGGTAAAATAAATTTTAGGAGCAAATTTAAAACGTATCTTTCCCGATTGTTCTTGTGGGAGTCAAAATTTAAGAAGATTGTTTCTTGAGTTTCCAGTTCCGCTTCAATTTGTCATACTTGAGCATTCTGATGGGCGTCGAAGATTACCACTTCTAATTTTTTTTTCGTTTGGTCACATTTCTCAAGTATTTTAATTATTTAATTAAAAATTAAATAATTAATTTTAATAACCTGCTCAAATATTATTAAATTAAAATGAGAGACACATTCACAAGTTGAATTCTTTATTGAAAAATAAAATTAAATATATAAAAAAAATATTTATAATACAAACTAGTAGCACATAATTACAAAAAGAGTAGGAGATACATATGGTACTCATAAAATACAACAAAATCTATAAATATCAACGCCGATCAACTGAAGGGAGGGTCATCTGAAGCTAGAGGTAAACTAGTGAACCATGTCGACTACGACATTTGCATAACCAATTGGCGCATCTTCTGCAATAGCTGCTCATAATGATCGAGCTCCCATCGGTGGTTCTGATGAATGTTTGAGATCTTGGTCATCATATCCAATCTCACACATTCCGCGATGGAATGCTCAATATCCACGTAGTCACCGGTATCACCCTGATTAGAAGAAAAGGAATCGCGTCAACTGAAGAATGCAGAAGCTTTGGTGCCTAGACCGTAGACTCTATGATCGTTTGGCTATGTGCCAATAGCCTCTAAGAAGATGCGGCCGGTCTCCTGCGATGAATGATCAGGCGTGAACCATCCCATAACATCTCGTCCACATATGCCTGCAACGAATACTTATCAAATATAGTACAACTCATATCAGATGTATAAATATATTAATAAACACATTGTAACGACTCGGGCCCCGAGCCTGCAGCATCCACGAACCCATTTCGTTAAAAGAAAACAAGAAGGACAAAGTCCACACCAACTTGGACCGCCACATTCCAAAATGGATCCCTTTGGTATTTTGTCCTTTCTTGCTTTACTATAAAAAACCACTCACCCTCCTTTAAATCTCTCAATGTGGGACAATTCACGGGCATCACAATCTACCCCTCTTAAAGAGGGAACGTTCTCGTCGCCAGAGGCAACCATCAGGCAAGCAGGACTTTAGAGATGACCCCTATAGGTTCAAGAGGTGGCTCCCATCCATCCCATGGATGTAGCACTTTGCCCTGTATGGCACTTAGCTCTTGCACTTTCGGCTGATGCATAGCTCTGATACCATATTGTAATGAAACGGATCCGTACAGCAGGCCTAGATCGTTACACACAACATATTTTCAATGATTTACTTACTCCAATATGTTGGGAGTGATTGTCGACTTAAGACCCATCTTTTTTCATGTGGGTTACCTTGAATAGCCGCCAATGTCCTAAATCGATGACTTCCTTCAAGCTCTGAAAATAACATTTTAAATTTATAGTTATGCTCATTTTAAAAAAAATATCATTAATATGTATACAAAACAAATAATTTATTATACTTACTAGATAACGCCGATGCTCCTCATTCGAAATGGATCCCACAGTGTAGCAGGAAAGACTAGTGCTCGAACCACCTTTTTTGGATCAGCGGTTCGAGTTAGCTATGGCCAACCTCTTACGCCACTCAAAATCCATCCACTTCTGCTGCTAGTCATCCCATATTGAATCAGAAATATGAACGGGGCATTTTGATTACCTTCGCCAGTGACATAAATTATCAGAGTATCGACAACGAGCAAGTGTCAGAGTATCGACAACGAGCAAGGAGTTAGGACTGGATCCCACTCAAATTCTTCCAACAAGCAAAAAAATTATGAATATAAAGAAATAAATAAAACACATAAATGTTGATAATATGGCATTATGAATGCAATTATGAACCATGCAATTCATTTATAGTAACCTTGTACGTATAATTATGGTAGTCTAGAGCTGAAAATCATGTAGAATTAGATCCAATGTATATATGTTGAGTCTGAAGTAATTGAATGTGTGTTACATGATTGCATAATGGCATATATATTTATTGGTTTGGTAGGTTGGTTTCACATAATTATGTATTTATACCATAAAGATTATATATTAACTTGCTATGTAAGAAGGTAAAATTTATGTAGAGAATTCATACGGAATTGTTGAGATCATTATATCCGTTGAAATTTCTTTTATAGGTTAAGCTAATTAGTTTGATGGGATAGAACGGAGCGACGTTGCAGCTATTGCAATTAGTTAGATAGATATAAATTTTATTTTAATAAATTTTTTTAAAGATTGTATAGAAAACAATGAACTTATATTTATGATATTAGTGGATGTTTACCTAAGTTTTTTTTAAAATTATGATAATTGTTGTTTTCTCTTAATGATAAAGCTTTTGTAGAATGTAGTATAGATTATTTATATCAGGCCTTGCAAGGTCTCTAAGGCTTGCCATAGGGTTCATGCGGCCATGTCATGTGGCCGAATCAGATAGTGAATTTGGGGCATAACACACAATATATAGCATCGGAATATGATTTTAGTGTAGAAGGATAAATGCTCAACAATATGAGTCAATTGAAGCCCAATGCAGTAGGAATGCTGATCTACATCAAGGACTAGTATGACACGAAGTACAAGATAAAGGTTAGAAAAATAATGATAAAAGGATTCCCTTCAAATAACAATGAGTAAAGTAACAAAAAACCAAAGAAAAAAATGATGCAATCTGTTATAGCCAAAGCACGTCTTGAAGCCGGATGACGAAGGAGCTCCTAATCTCACCTCCATGATGGGAAGTCTACAAGAAAGTTCTCGGGGACCGAGGGGTTCCGGCAATGCCGGGCTCCAGCAAGGTAACCTCTACTGCCTTGCGATAAAGAGGCTGCGTTAATCCATTGGTCGCAAAGTATTTAGGTTTGGATGGAATGGAACAATATAAAAAAACAGTAGTCACCATGGATGATAGTTTTCGTTTTCGTTTTCTCATCGGATAAGAGTGGCAGAAACAAGCACAATAGGAGGAGAGGGGTGAGATGGTACAGAAGATATGAGAATGAGGAGGAGGAGAGAAGATGAATGCCAACCCCATCCCTATATGGCCTTTTATGGAGGCCGGTGTCTTTCTGGAACCTTCGGTCCATCCTAATTAATTATGTTTCTCTCGAATCTTCTCATCCCGCGTCCCATTCATTTTCTCCTTCCCAAACGTTTTAAACCCCGGTCGCATTTAATTTGGTAACGGTTGTTTAAATGGAAAATAAATATTATAACAAACTTTCATCAGCGGCAAAGCTTATACATTGTTCTTCCTGGCCTTTCATACTGCATTAAAAAAAAAATTTATAAGGCCATAATCCATAATATAAACTTGATTTCCTTCACAACCTAAATCCATGAGCTTGAGTTGATCCACAGACATTAATCTTTGAGGAGAATTTCCCGTACTGCAGTGATTGAAATGATCTTCGAAGGTCGCCGAAGACGCTCATGAAATTCCGGCTCCGCTACGAAGGACTCATAGCGAAGCTGAAGGTGCCGTGCGGTTAGGGTGGTGGTTGAAAAAGAAGTGCCACCTTTGGAGACGGCGAGAAACAGGCTGTAATCTGGAGCCTCCAAAGAACCAAAGCAACAAGCTTCTCGTTCCCATGCTATAATATGAAGCTAGAGAGCAGCATGTCCAGTCGTTCCTCCAATGCAGGACACCACCAAGGCGATCTCCACCGCCTGGCGAGAAAGAGGCTGCCTCGAACCCCCCGGTCGCAAGATATTTAGGTATGGATGGTATTGGAACAACAGAAAAACTAATGGCGCCGGCCACCATGGATGATAGTTTTATTGGTTTGGGTTTTGGTTTTCTCATCGGATAGAGTGGCAAAAAGAAATACAAGAGGAGACCAGGGAAGGAATATTGTATAGAAGATAGCGAGGAGAACGAGAGAACAGGTTAATAATTAATCCCTATGGCAATTTCATCTCATCTCAGCATGGCCTTTTATAAAGGCCGGTGCCTCTCTGGAGCCTTCTGCCTTCGATGCCCTTTTCCGAAGAGTGCTGTTTCATTACGTCTCTCTCGAATCTTCTCATCCCGCGTCCCATGCATTTATTCCATCTTTCCTAGACGTTTTACACGCGGTCCCATTTAATTTTGTAACGCTTGTTTTGAATGTTCTAGTTCGATGCAAATTTATAACCCTTTTTTCGATGGTTCTTGTCAGTGTTGTAGCTCATGACTGTTGTTCCTTCTCGAGCCATCTATTCTGCTTCGTTTTGCCATCCTGAGCTAATATTTTTAACTCCGCTAAAATTTATAACCACGTTTTGTCATCCTTCAATATTCCAATGTTCTATCTTTCCTAAACGTTTTATTCGCGGTCGCACTTAATTTGGTAACGCTTGTTTTGAACCTTCTAGTCCGATGCAAATTTATAACCCTTTTTCTTGATGAGTGTCGTAGCTTATGACTGTTGTTCCTTCTGGAGCCATCTATTCTGCTTCATTTTTTTTAACTCTGCTAAAATTTATAACCATGTTTTGTCATCCTTCAATATTCCAATGGGCGTTCGCTTCTGATTTTTTAACTCCGCTAAAATTTTATCATGTTTTAGCATCCTTCATGTTCAAATGGGCATAGAAAATTATAACTTCTAATTTTTCTATTTCCACTAAACTCTGAACCACGTTTAATAATGGGTATCCAAAATTATTATTGCTTAAAAAGATCTATTTATTCTTTTTAATGGCCATAAATGATCAATTTCTAAAATTATTTTGATCATTTAGAAGCTCAAAGAGTTTTTCTAGGTCTTTTTTATCTTCCTATAAGCCCTTTTAATCCTCCTAAACTCTATTGATCTCTCTCTAGTCTCTTATTAGTTGTCCTAATCTCTCTTACTATGATCTCTACTTTTTATCATTTATAATTAATAATGGCTATTGCTAATAGCTCTCATCCATCTTATGGCCAGGAGGTCTTCAATACCGACATAGTAGAATATAAGACACACCAGTCATAGATCGGAGCCAATATCCCCAAGCTCACAATAGCCATTGATGCCATGTCGACTACCAAGTCCAAGGCTAAACTTAGGATTAATTTTGGAGTCTGCTTTCACTTTAACATCAAGAAGATTGCCAACAAGAGGCTTTGTGTTATCTGTAAAGTATATAAGGACTACAACTGCAACACTTTGAGAAAAATTTGTTGTTTAGCTAGGCACCGAAAAAATGCAAGAGTAGGGTCAAGGAGGGCCCTGGTTCTAGCACGTGGGAGAAGGGCAGCCTGCTAGAACTAGGGTTCTGGCATGCGGCCCAAGGGGACGGGACCGCGCTAATCGTTGATTAGCGATGCGCATGTGGGTCACTAATTAGCGATGCCTTAGTGGCTTCACTAATTAGCAATGCCGCGCACGAGCGTCGCTAATTAGCAATGCATCAATGATGCTAATAGTATCGCTAATTTTGTTCGTCACTAATTCTTTGCAAATTTATGGCTAAATTTTTTAGCATCGCTATTTTGTTGCTATTTATCGACGCATATTTATGGCGTCAATAATGGGCGCCGCTAAAACCAAAAATTCTTTTAGTGTATTAAAAGTTTTGATATTTTAACTCTCTAGTCAAAATTACAAAACTAGTCTAATTGATATGAGTTGGTCTAATCTGGACTACCAGCATGGACAAAAGAGAATATGGCAGCTCGATTAGATAGCCATGACACTGCAAGATAGGTAGGTAGTAATGCATGATGCAATGGACCTTTCTTAGTTGATTAGCCCACTTTCTTTCCCTAAAGGAGTTTCGAGCTTTATGGGGCATCAAGCTCTAGGGGGCTAATGCGTGATACCGCTCATTTTTCTTAGTTGGTTGGCCCACTTCCTTTCTCCAAAGAAGTTTCAAGCATTATGAGGTGCTATCCTTATCTGAAGCAGTAAGTTAATCCATATGAAGATTTAGCTTATTGACTTGGGAAAGATCTTTTTTTGCTTTATCTATCATACTCGCCAGCTCTATACCTTACAAGTAAGGGACCCTTTCAAAATCTTTAGAACTTGGAGTGGTCATCTGAGGAGCCCTGGAACTCTTTTCTCCTTCATATCAGTTGACTTGAAAGAGTTTCCCTTGATGCTTTTCTTTAAGATAAAGAAGCCAAACTATCATCACGAATAACATTAAAGGTTTTCCTTCACTATAAGAAAATACTGAAATAGCGACGCAAATTTAGCGACGCATCTTTGCATCGCTAAATTACGACCAAATTGCAACGCCTCCGCGATAACAAAAAATAGCGACGCATTAGCGATGCAATAAACAAGATAATTAAAAAAATTAATTTTTTATTTAGCGACATAAGTAATGCGTCACAAATTTTTTTAAAAAAATTAAATTTTATAAAATATAATTAAAATATATAAAAAATAAAAAAATTACGACGCCACTAGATGCATCGCAATTTAGTGGCACATAAAAAAATAAGTCTCTACATTGCGACGCAACTAGGTGCGTCGCAATTATTTTAAGAAAAATTATTTTTTTATAAAATATAATTATGAAATAAAAATATTGCGATGTAATTCAATGCGTCGCAATTGTTTTAAAAAAAATTAATTATGTTAAATAGCGACGCAATAGCAACGCAATAAACCAGAAAATTAAAAAAAATAATTTTTAATTTAACGACACAAGTATTGCATTGCAATTTTTTAAAAAAATAAATTTTATAAAAAAATTAAAAATAAAAAATTGTGACACCACAATGTGCATCGCAATTTTTTGAAAAAAATTAATTTTTATAAAATATAATTATGAAATAAAAACATTAAATAGCAACGCATTAGTGATGCAATAAATCAGAAAATTAATTTTTATAAAATATAATTATAAAATAAAATGATTGCGATGCAACTCAGTGCGTCGCAATGTTTTTAAAAAAATTAATTATGTTAAATAGTGATGTAATAGCGACGTAATAAGCCAAAAAATTAAAAAAAATATAATTTTTAATTAGCGACGCAAGTATTGCACCGCAATTTTTTTAAAAAAAATTTTATAAAAAAATAAAAATAAAACATTGCAATGCCACAGGGTGCGTCGCAATTTTATGAAAAAAAATTAATTTTTATAAAATATAATTATGAAATAAAAATATTACGATGCAATTCAGTATGTCGCAATTTTTTTTAAAATTAATTATGTTAAATAGCGATGCATTAGCGATGCAATAAATTAGAAAATTAATTTTTATAAATATAATTATGAAATAAAAAGACTGTGATGCAACTCAGTGCGTCAAAATGTTTTTAAAAAATTAATTATATTAAATAGTGATGCAATAGTGACGCAATAAATCAGAAAATAAAAAAAATAAATTTTAATTTAGCGACGCAAGTATTGCGTCGCAATTTTTTTAAAAAAGTAAATTTTATAAAAAAAATTAATAATAAAACATTGTGATGCCACAAGTTGCGTCGCAAGTTTTTGAAGAAAAATTAATTTTTATAAAATATAATTATGAAATAAAAATATTGCGACGCAATTCAGTGCATCGCAATATTTTTAAAAAAATTAATTATGTTAAATAGCGACACATTAGCGACGCAATAAATCAAAAAATTAGAAAAATTAATTATTATAAAATATAATTAAAAGATAAAAAAATTAAAAATAAAACATTGCAATGCAATGAAATACGTCACTATTGTTTTAAAAAAATTAATTTTGGTACATGCGTCGGATCGATCATCGCCTATCGGGATCATGGCTTGGATCGATTGCAACCGTCGGATCGTCGCCGATCAGATTGATCGCAACGGTCCGAGATCGATCATCGCCGATCGGGATCATGGCTTGGATCGATCGCAACCGTCTGATCATTGCTGATCGGATTGATCGCAACGGTCCGAGATCGATCATCGCCGATCGGGATCATGGCTTGGATCGATCGCAACCGTCAGATCGTCGCCGATCGGATTGATCGCAACGGTCCAAGATCGATCATCACTGATCGTGATCATGGCTTGGATCGATCGCAACCATCAGATCATTGCCGATCGTATTGATCGCAATGGTCCGAGATCGTCATGGCCGATCGGGATCATGGCTTCGATCGATCGCAACCGTCGGATCGTCGCCGATCGGATTGATCGCAACGATCCGAAATTGATCATTGCCGATCGAGATTATGGCTTGGATCGATCGTAACCGTTGGATCATCGCTGATCGGGTTGATCGCAACGGTCCGAGATCGATCATCGCCGATCGGGATCATTGCTTCGATCGATCGCAACCATCGGATCGTACCTGATTAGGTTGATCACAATGGTCCAAGATCGATCATCGCCGATCAGGATCATGGCTTGGATCGATTGCAACCGTCGGATCGTCGCCAATCGGATTGATCGCAACGGTCCGAGATCGATCATCGCCGATCGGTTTGATTGCAACGGTCCGAGATCGATCATCGCCGATCGGGATCATGGCTTCGATCGCAACTGTCGGATCGTCGCCGATCGGATTGATTGCAACGGTCCGAGATCGATCATCGCCGATCGGGTTGATCGCAACGGTCCGAGATCGATCATCGCCGATCCAGATCATGACTTGGATAGATCGCAACAGTCGGATCGTCGCCGATCGGATTGATCGCAACGGTCTGAGATCGCATTGTCGATCATGATCATGGCTTGGATCGATCGCAGCCGTCGGATCATTGCCGATCAGATTGATCGCAATGGTCTGAGATCGATCATCGCCGATCGGGATCATGGCTTGGATCGATCGCAACTGTTGGATCATCGTCGATCGGATGGATCGCAATGGTTGGAGATCAATCATCGTCGATCGGGATCATGGCTTAGATCGATCGCAATCGTAGGATAATCGTCGATCGGATGGATCGCAACGGTCCGAGATTGATCACCACCGATCGAGATCATGGCTTGGATCAATCGCAACCATCAGATCATCGCCAATCGGATTGATCGCAACGGTCCGAGATCGATCATCGCCGATCGGGTTGATCGCAACGGTCCGAGATCGATCATCGCCGATCAGGATCATGGCTTGGATCGATCGCAACCGTCGGATCGTTGCCGATCGGGATCATGGCTTCGATCGATCGCAACCGTTGGATTGTCGCCGATCGGATTGATCGCAACGGTCCGATATCGATCATCGCCGATCGGGATCATGGCTTCATTCAATCGCAACCGTCAGATCGTCGCCGATCGGATTGATCGCAACGGTCCGAGATCGATTATCGCCAATCGAGATCATGGCTTGGATCTATCGCAACCGTCGGATTATCGCTGATCGGATTTGTTGGCCCAGATGGCAACCCAAGAGGGGGGGGTGAATTGGGTACTTTAAAAATTAAGCCTTTTAAAACAATTTAAACTATTGATGAGAGGATATACACAATTAATTCAAGTTAAAGCACAATAGCAAGAGAGAGAGACAAATAAACACGGCAAACACAAAGATTTTATAGTGGTTCGATGTATCCAACACCTACGTCGACTCCCAAGCTCCACTTGGGTCCACACTATAATCTCCTCGATTACAATCGAGTTGTTTTACAAGCTCACAACCCAAACTTGTTGTTTTCCCGGGATCACAACGAACCCAGCCGGTTTTACACGGGCTCACCAGCACAAAACCCAACACACAAGCTATCCTTAGCTTGTGCCGAGGTAAACTACCTCCACTAATTCAATCCACTGATTGAATTAGCAAACAACAAGATAAAAATATGAGTTTAGTACAAAACAGCTCCTTTTGAGCAGATATTTTAAAATAAAAGCAAAGTTTAGAATGGCCTATTTAGATTCGATTTGAGTGCAGGCTTTTCTTCTTTTCCTCAACTCCTTTGAAGTGTGGAATCAGGCCTCAGCTCAGATTCTTCACGGATTGAATGTTGGAGTTAATTTGAACTTATTCTCCCTTCTTTGAATATTGAAAATCTCTTGATTTGATCTTGAATGGCTCTTGGATTTTCTTCTAGACTTTCTTGGATTGATGAACTTGAGCACAGATGAAGTCTCCTTTGATTTCACTCCTTCTCTTTCACTCTATTTTTGAATCTTGGATTTTTCAAATGATGCTCTGTTTTTCCTCTTTCTGAAAGATTTTTCCTTTTTTTTTCTCTCTTGATCTATATATGTATATCTTTTGATTTGAAAACGGCCTCTCTATTTATAGACTCTGCAAAAATATAGCCATTAGAAACAAAGAAATATAGCCGTTATTAAAAAATATTACCATTGGTGCTGAGTTGGCATACAGAAAAAGTCACGCCCAGATTTGTTGGAGTCGGCTCCAACTTTAGGCAAGTCGGCTCGAAGACGCGATGCCAAAAATAGAAACATTCAGATAGTTAAGGGGTCGACTCAAGAAAAATAAGGTGTCGACTCCTGACAGTCGGGGGTCGACTCATGAAAAGCAAGGGGTCGACTCGAGAAGTGCTCAGAAAAACAACTCTCTGGAGTCTGAGCAGAGTCGACTCTTACAGTCATGGAGTCGGCTCGATAATATCGGGGGTCGACTCTTGAAATCATAGGGGTCGACTCGAGAAAATCAGGAATCTCTGTATACTGAGTGGAGTCGACTCTGAAACTCTAGAGTCGGCTCCGGAACGTATCAAAAATCAGAGAATTTTCTGATTGACTTTGAAATTCGTTCTAGATTAATTTTAAATCAATTTTTGACTTGAATATAATAAATTTGACATTAAGAATCAATTCAAGATATGTTCCAAAAACTCATTGATTGAAATATGAAGTATAAAAATTTCTTTTTGAAAGCTTAAACATGGAGTTTGAAGCTACTTTCCAATTGATTATAGTCATACTTAACATACTCATTGATTATGAGAAATAAATTCATTGCTCATATAAACAAATTCATTGCATCTTTTAATATACTCATGGCTTTTGGTAATCATCAAAATCAATAAAATTGGGGCAACAATTTCTCAATAATCTCCCCAACAATCTCCCCCTTTTTGATGATGACAAAAACATTGAGTATATGCATGATTAATTGAAGAATTTATTTAATTTTCATAGTTAGGCTCCCCCTGATTGAGGTAGCTCCCCCTATGAAACTCAAATAAATATCCCATTCATTCAATTTAAACTCATACACAGTTTAATGTCAAAATTCAGCATTTTCATCTAAATTACTTTTTCATTCATTCTCTGTATGTGTAATGTTTAATTATTACTCCCTTCTCTCCCCCATTCAATTATTTATTATATGCATATACAATAACATTCGTTTAATTTCTCCATGCATATACAGTCATGTATAAAACTCTCCCCCTTTTTTGTTATCAACAAAAAGGTAGAGAAGCATCAAACACAATCACATTCACGATTTAAGATATGCTTTAACATGAACTGAGATTCATTGATAAATAAGAGAAGTACATTCAAACTCAAACTTCATTGAACATTCAAAACTAACTTTTCATTACTTCATTATATCAAAATGTAAATCATAATATAAATTTCATTACATTGCAAAAACTAAACATCCATTACATCAAAAATGTGTCCTTACAATTCTTGTTAAGTGATCTACGATGTTCTTCATTCCATCAGTTTGAAGCTTGACATATTCTCTAAGTCTTTCGTCCACAAAAGTACAAGCAGTTAAAATCTTGTCTTGAAGCTCGGCATTGCACTTTGCATAAGTCTTACCATCTCCACAAATGTCTTTAAGTTCTTCAAAAATATTCTTTAAATCACCACTTAAAGACTCAGTAGAGGAGCTAAGAGTAGATTCAATCTTGGTAATTCGATCTTCTAATGAATAGAGAGTTTCTTTAAGATTCATGAATTTACTGTCAAACTCAGTCTTCATTCTATCCTCTTGAGCATCAAGAAGACTCTTGAGCTGCTCTAACTGAAGATCCAAAAAACCAACTGATGAAGAAGATGGCTGATCAAACATTGGAGCAGGAGAAGGGGCCGGAACTGGAACAGAAGAACTAGGAGGCGCAGGTGATGAATGTCTAACAGAAGGTCCAGGTGCCTCAACATCAGCGGCTCTATCTTCCAACTGATTTTTCCTTTTCCATCTACCATCTTTCTTCACAAATCCCATCCTATGAATAGTAGCCAAGCTATAGTAATCAGTGTGTCTCAAATTTCTCAATGGCTCACTATCGGAAATAATTATCCCTTGGCTTTGAAAAATCTTAGTTAATATCATGCCATAGGGTAGACTTGATTTCTTCTTGCTCCCACAGTCAGCTATGTACCAAATTATCATATTCGGAAGATTGATAGGTCTCCCAGCCACTACAGCATCCATAACAAAAATGTCTCTCGCAGATACATAATCAAACCTCCCAGTCTTAGGGACAGAATCCTACTGCATATGTTATGGAGAAGCCTTAATTCCAAAGATAGTTGATTTGCTTGGACTTCTTCAAAACCAACAATTTCTTTATTTAACAATCTTGATAAAGTCGGGCTCCTATCATCAGGTGAAAATGTAGAAGGACCAGACACTGAAAGATCCAAAAGTCTTGAGAGTATATCCACGGTGACATTTATCCTATTTCCTCTAATCAAGCTGACCAATCCATTATCCTCTTGATAAATTTTTATAAAACTCTTTAACCAAGGCGGGGTAGGTTGGGCAATCTAATGAACACATTTTCTCCCATCCATTTCAATTAATTGTCTTCCTACAAGAAAACCCTTCGCCTCAAATAGCTCAAAATCCATCTTTCTCCCGGTTGTAATAATTCTATCGGCTAGGCGGTCTACCTGAGAGGTGGCCGCAGTAGGAGAAGCACTCGGGGTTGAAGAGGACGAGGTGGAATCCATGCTCGGAGACGGTTCGCGAGCGGGACGCCTCACCGACTTCTTCCTCTTCATCTCGGCCGCTCCAAGGCTATAACCATGGGTTTTAGGTACCATTGATTTAGTGGAAAGGTTAATCAAGGGTTTCTAAGGATTTGGTAGGTTGGGAAAATCTTTGGAGAGAGATTTTGATTGATTTGAGAAGATAGAAATGAACGAGGGGTCGACTCTGCCCTAGAAAAATCGACCTGGGACCACTTCGAGTCGGCTCCCGCAAAGTGTGGAGTCGACTCCGGGTAGTCACAGAAACCTAACCCGAAGTGGAGTCGACTCGCACAGAGATGGGGTCGGCTCCAGAGTTTCAGCAGAAACATGGAGTCGACTCGATACTAATCGAGTCGGCTCCGAGACCATTTCAGAGCAAAAACATAAAGTTTCAGAGAATCTGAAATGTGTCCGGACATTGATCATAGAAATTGATAAAAAATCATTGGATTTTAATAGATCAATTAGATATGAATTCTAGATAAGATTTCCTTAAAGATCAGGGATTTGAAAGAATTTTAGATAAAATTTCCTTAAAATCAAAGGATAGAAAGAGTTCTAGATAATTTTTCTTAGGGGTTTCAAATTCATTCTAATGGATCACAAATCCCTAACTCTCCTCTAAGATAACAGAATCTTTCTTCACTTAAGGGTTTTGTAAATATATCTGCTAATTGATCTTCAGTATTAACATAATCAAGACATATTTCTCCATTAGTTACATGTTCTCTAATAAAATGATATCTAATTTCTATGTGTTTTGTCCTAGAATGTTGAATTGGATTTTTTGTTAGATTAATTGCACTTGTATTGTCACATTTTATAGGTGTTTTGTCAAGTGTGATACCATAGTCTTCAAGTTGTTGCTTAATCCATAGGATTTGAGCACAGCAACTTCCAGCTGCAACATATTCAGCTTCAGTAGTTGATAATGCAACTGAATTTTGCTTTTTGCTAAACCATGAGATTAAGTTACTTCCTAAGAATTGGCATGCACCACTTGTGCTTTTCCTATCTAACTTACATCCAGCATAATCAGAATTAGAATATGCAATTAAGTTCAATGTTGAGTCTCTAGAATACCATAAACCTACATTTTTTGTTCCATTTAAGTATCTTAATATTCTTTTAACAGCAGTTAAGTGAGATTCTTTAGGTTCTGATTGAAATCTAGCACATAGACAAACAGAGAACATTATATCAGGTCTACTAGCAGTTAAGTAGAGTAGAGATCCGATTATACCTTGATAATACTTTTGATCAACTTTCTTACCTTCCTCATCTTTGTCTAACTTGCATGAAGGACTCATTGGAGTTCCAAGGGGTTTTATTGAATCCATACCAAACTTTTTGAGTAGTTCCTTCGTGTACTTGGTTTGGTTGATGAAAATCCCTTCCTTTTCTTGTTTGATTTGGAGTCCAAGGAAGAAGTTGAGTTCTCCCATCATGCTCATTTCAAACTCACCCTGCATCAACTTAGCAAATTCTTGACATAGAAGATTGTTAGTAGCACCAAAAATAATATCATCAACATATATTTGAACTACTAATAAATTTTTACCTTTTCTTTTCAAAAATAATGTTTTATCTACATTTCCTCTTATAAAATCATTTTCAATTAAGAATTTACTTAATCTATCATACCAAGCTCTAGGTGCTTGTTTCAAACCATATAATGCTTTGTGCAATTTAAAAACGTGATTTGAAAATTCATGATCTTCAAAACCTGGTGGTTGTTCTACATACACTTCTTCATTTATAAATCCATTTAAAAAAGCACTCTTTACATCCATTTGAAATAAGTTGAAATTCATGTGACATGCAAATGCAAGTAATAGTCTAATGGCTTCTAATCTAGCTACTGGTGCAAAGGTTTCATCAAAATCAATACCTTCTTCTTGATTATATCCTTTTGCAACTAATCTAGCTTTGTTTCTAATTACTATGCCATTTTCATCTAGTTTATTTCTAAATACCCATTTTGATCCTATAACAAATGATCTTTAGGTCTTTCTACTAATGTCCATACATTATTTCTAGTAAATTGATTTAATTCTTCTTGCATAGCTAACATCCAATTATTATCTTTTTCAGCTTCTTCAATAGTTTTAGGTTCAATTTGTGATACAAATGCAAGATGATTACTAATATTTCTCATAGATGATCTAGTTCTTATTCCTTGAGATGGATCACCTATAATCAATTCCTTAGGGTGACTATAAGCGTATCTCCAATCTCTAGGAAGATCTATATCATTATGATTAGTGTTAGTATCATCATCCTTAGGTAATCATTATCTTTAGCCTCTTGCTCATGATCTGAAGATACATCAATATTTAATTTTTCAAGATCTTTCTCAATTATATTTGTATCTTCCTCATCATCAAACTTTTCGGAACTAGTTGCTAAAGATTCATCAAAAACTACATGAATGGATTCTTCAACAATTAAAGTTTTCTTGTTAATACTCTATATGCTTTACTAGTTGTTGAATATCCTAAGAATATTCCTTCATCAGATTTAGCATCAAATTTGCCTAAATTATTTTTACCATTATTATGAACAAAACATTTACAACCAAATGCATGAAAATATCTAATATTAGGTTTTCTGTTTTGCCATAGTTCATAAGGTATTTTCTTAAGTATTGGTCTTATTAGGGCTCTATTTAAAATGTAACATGCCGTGTTTATAGCTTTCGCCCAAAAGTACTTTGGTAGGTTGCTTTCACATAGCATGGTACGGGCCATGTCTTCTAAAGTCCTATTTTTCCTTTCTACAACACCATTTTGTTGTGGGGTCCTAGGTGCAGAAAAATTATGATTAATACCATTTTCAGCACAAAAATTTTCAAATAGGTGATTTTCAAATTCAGTTCCATGATCACTTCTTAGAGACACTATGGTAGAGTTTTTCTCATTTTTGACTTTCTTAAAGAATTTTAGGAATATCGAGAAAGTCTCATCTTTGTGAGCTAACAACAATACCCAAGTGTATCTAGAGTAATCATCTACAATCACAAGACCATATTTCTTTCCTCCTAGACTTGTGGTTCTAGTTGGTCCAAAAAGGTCCATGTGAAGTAGCTCTAATGGCCTAGAAGTTGAAACAACATTTTTAGATTTGAAAGAACTTCTTGTTTGTTTTTCAAATTGACATGCATCACATATTTTGTTGTTTTCAAAATCTATTTTAGGTAACCCTTTAACTAAGTCCATTTTAATTAGTTTTGAAATTAGGTGTGTGCTTGCATGACCTAATCTACGATGCCATAACCATCCAATTTCATTCATATTAGCATTATCAGCAATTAAGCAATGATCACTCATAGATAATTTATCTAGATCAACCAAGTAAACATTGTCATGTCTATAACCAGTAAATACAATGCTATTATCAATGGAATTAGATACTGTGCAGAAAGAAGTTTCAAATGATACTTTAAAATCTTTATCGCACAATTGGCTTATACTAATTAAGTTATGCTTCAAACCATCAACATAAAGTACATTATCTATAAAAGTAGATGGAGTTATACGGATTTTACCAAGGCCCATAATCTGACCTTTACCATTATCACCGAACGTAACAACTCCTCCTTTCTTTTCTTCAAGGGTGATGAATTCTTCTTTGTCACCCGTCATATGTCTTGAGCAGCCACTATCAAGATACCACTTTCTCTTTGATCTTTTGGCCACATGACATTCCTGCAATAAAATCAAACTTTATGTTTAGGTACCCAAGCTTTCTTGGGTCCTTCATGGTTAGTAGCAACAAATATTGTTCCTTTTGGAACCCATATTTTCTTCCCTTTAAAATTTAAATTCTTATTTGGTTTTTGTAAATTACATTCAAATGATTTATGCCCTTTTAAATTGCATTTAAAACAAGTGATGTTACATTGGTTAGCACGTACAAAAATGTTTTTCAAAGATTTTTTTTCTTCTAAATGTATTATATCCTAATCCAGCCTTATCAAAAACTGCTTTTTGACTTTCTAAAATCATGTTTAGTTTAGTAGAACTTAAGGTGAATTTATCAATATCTTTGTATTTTTTAACTTCTTTTTTTAGAAATTTATTTTCTACAATATGCTGTTCATTTCCCAAAGATAGAGTTTGTATTTGCTTTTTCAAATCTTTTATTAGATTTTCGTTTTCAGATTTTAGTATATTAATTTCATGAGTAAAATCATTCTTTTCTTTAAGAAACATCTCCTTTTTACCTTTTAAATCTTTAATTGCAAGCATCACTTCATTTTTCTCTTTAATTAAGTTTATGTTTTCAGTTTTCAGAGATTTATATTTCTTTTTCAAAATTTTAAAATCATCTATAAGTTCATTGAAGGCTTCAAATAATTCATCAAAAGCAAAATCATCACAAGGGTTTTTAGAACTTACCTCGTCGTCATCGTTTGCCATAAAACAAATGTTGGCAACCTCTTTTTGTTCTTCTTCTTCGGAAGAAGATTCATCACTGTCGCTCCAAGTTGCAACATACGCTTTCTTCTTTTTCTTGAAAGTCTTTTTCAATTGTGGACAATCATATCTATAATGCCCCGGTTTCTTACATTCATAACAGATCAAGGGGTCTTTCTCTTTGTCCTTGTCCTTATTTTTTTCCTTTTCTCCTTCCATCTTATTTCCAAAATTCTTTTTATGGAAGGGTTTCTTTCTCCTCATAAATTTCTTAAATTTTCTTGCTAGAAGAGCTGTGTCTTCATCATCATCCTCATCATCGCTACTGCTATCTTCAACTTCTGCAGCCTTGAGGGCAATTGTCTTCTTCTTTTTGCTATCCTCCTCCACATGTTGCTTCATTATCAATTCATGGGTCATAAGGGATCCAAGAAGCTCTTCCAAAGGTAAAGTGTTTAGATCTTTGGCTTTTGAATGGCTATCATTTTGGCTTCCCATGATCTTGGTAGTGACCTAAGAATTTTACGAACCAAATCAGCATTAGTATAGGTTTTTCCAAGACTCTTCAAACCATTAACAATATCAGTAAATCTAGTATACATGCATGTTATGGTTTCAGATTGTTCCATGCTAAACAATTCATATTTATGCACAAGTATATTAATCTTAGATTCTTTAACTTGGTTGGTTCCCTCATGGGTAACCTCTAATCTATCCCATATCTCTTTAGCTGTGACCCAATCTTTATGGTTCGGTCGGGCCGAGCCTCGTCAAGTGGTACCTCCTCCAGTTCTTTGGCCTGCTCTCCTTGTTGTTCGGTGAGATCCTCCCGAGCATCCAGCCTATCCACCTTGGGCTTTCTGGATTGGAGGTTGGCTACAAAGCAATGCCAAGCTATGAACTGGCTTCCTCGAACCACCCCCACTCCCCATTCGGTGGGGAACTTCATGGCGAGATGAGAGATGAAAATGATGGCCTTGAGAGATATCTGCCCCGGTTTGCCGAGGATGGCATTGTAGGAGGATCTGAGCTTGGTCACGAGGAAATCCATGAACACGGTAGCCATGCAGGGCCAGGTGCCGGCTCGGACTGATAGAGTGATGACTCCTTCAGGGGTTATGGAGTCACCTGTGAAGCCCACTAGGGTGGACTCCATCGGTCGGAGGCTTTCTATCCAAAATTTTAATCTCACAAAGGCATCGAAATACAAAACATTAACAGAGCTTCCACTATCAACCAAAATGCGGTGTACATCATAATTGTTCATATTTAAGACACAACCAGAGCATCATCATGGGGTACTGTACCTCCCCAAGATCTTCATCAAAGAAAGTAAGCTCATCAACCTAAGCTTTCTTCGGTGGATTCTCCTCCTCGTCTAACCAAGAAGATGGGGATTCGGTCGCCGTTATCACATTGACGTTGACGATAACTGGAGGATTTGTTGGTGGGAGTTGGCGAGGTTCAGATTGGCGATTCTCTTCATTATTCGGCTCAGGGGGGCCCCTGAACCGATTCAGTCTGCCTTGCCGGATCAGCTGCTCGATCTCATTCTTGAGCTGCCAACAGTCCTTGGTGTCATGCCCATAGTCTCGATGGAAGCGGCAGTACTTGGTTGGGTCCTTCCAAGCTCTGTTGCCTCGAAGAGGAGGGGGCCAAGGAAATTGACGCTCGATCTCTATCAAGATCTGAGCTCTTGGCGCGGTGAGGGGAGTATAGCGATCGAACCTTCAGGCCGGACTCTGAGTTTGGTCTCGAGACGGCGGCAGAGGAGCTCTGCGGTGGCGAGGCGGGCTAGCGCGGTGGTGGGCTTGTTGTATGTCCAATCCCTTTGCCTCTTTCTTCTTTATCTGCTCGGCCCGAGCTGACCTCCTCGATTCTTCCACCCTGGCATACTTGTCCGCCAGGGACATCATGTTCGAAAGGCTCTTCGGATAGTTAACCTCTAGAGCTAGGTAGAAGTCTTCCTCCTTGGACACTCCTCCGGCCAGGGCAGACATGGCTACCTCATGGTTGAGGTGGTCCACTTCTAGAAGGGTTGTGTTGAAGCGGCCGAGATAATTCTTCAGCGATTCCTCCTCTCTCTGCTTGACCTCAGAAAGGGAATCGGATCTCTGTCATTGGCAACAACTACTGGCGAACTAGCTGATGAGCAGACAGCTCAGATCATCAAAAGAATCAACGAAACCTGGTTTCAAGCTGTTGAACCAGGTTTGGGCAGATCCCCTTAAGGTGGAGGGGAAGGCTCTGCATAGGATCGCATCTGATGCCCTATGGAACATCATGATGGATCTGAAACTGTTGAGATGGTCATCGAGATCGGTGGATCCATGATACAGCTCGATAGCGGGGAGCTTGACATGAGGGGGAATCACTTCCCTCATGATCCTCTCAGAGAAGGGAATACCCTGCTCCGCTTTCGGTTGGGATGGAGGAGCTTGCTTGGGCGGCGTCTAGCTCCCGATGCCACTCTCGCCGCATCTCCTGCATCAGTTGTCTGATCCCTTCATCCAAAGTAGTATGAGGGATCGGGTGAGGAGAAGATGGCAGCAGTATCGAATCCTTGGAAGACACCGGAGAAGGGGAGCGAATCCGCCTAGACCTGAGCAGGCTCTTCCCTCTAGCTCACCGTAGCACCGGCTTCGTCTTTGCAGGTCGGTGACCGCGATCCGCCACCTCATGCAGGTCGAAGGAAGAGATCGCTAGCGAGGCAGGGGCAGCGGCCCCCTCATGAGGCTGAGAAACAAGGACAGCAGCTCCAGGGATCATCTGGAATCCCTAGACCAACTAGGACAATGCTTGGACCTGCTAAACCAGAGCGGCAAACTGGTCCAGGGTTACCGCCATTGCCGGTGGCGAAGGAGTTTCAGCTAGCGGTGGTAGCAGAGGTGCTGTACCGCTGATCGGATCAGGCCTTTGAGAGGCAGCCTGATCTTGAGCTTCAGATGTAGCTCTCTTCCGATTGGCCATTAGAGGATGCTTTTCTCTGGTTCTTGAGTCTTGTCTCATGGATCACAAATTTATGGGACTTGAGGACCCTTCCTTTAGCGCCAATCTATTGCCGTGGAAATCTATTTTCCAACTCGGGTGCGCTTCTAGCTCCTGATCCGAACATCGATCTTGCTGCCTCGGGGTGGAACCTGCAAGACAGTTCGCACGCAAAGGGTGCTATGGGGGTTGCCCTCAGTGGAGGACCCTCCGACGCCCAAGTCAGTGAAGATTCACAGCAAGCAGATGTGAGGAGAAGACTCTCACAGAGAGATGTTCCTCCCGGCTCTTATGAGAGCTCTAATGGAATGTGTCAAAAATGAATGCGTAAGGGGTTGTCTTAGAGTTCTTTTGTGCACGCGTACCTAGGAGGTTGGAATATTGTGGTATTTATAGGTGATCACTTGATTCCTTGGACGTGCCCTGGATAGGGTCTGAAAACTGTTAGGATTCGAATCAAGTTTGTTATGAGGCCGGTAGGGTCTGTATCTTGTCAGTTAGAGGATCGACGGCTGGGAGAGCTAGTTGATGCCTTGAGGCTCAATGATCACACAGACCTAGGCCACTCTCACAGATCCTAGGCTACTTCTGGACATGATTCACCGCCTAGAATCTTATTCAGCTATAGTGGATTTGAACTCTCCCACGTCAGATTTCGCAGAAGTATTTGAATGCCGTGGTTGGCTTGGATGAGGAATAGCTTGTACCACTAAAGGTTATAATTGTATTTTTTAAGTATTTTTCAAGTAAGGTAAAACATTATTTTTTCAATATTTATAAAATATCACTAAATTAATGTTGTGGATTATAATTTTTAATAATTTTCATGAATACAAGCAAACATTATGTCTTGATTTTTTTTAATATTATTAAAATAATAATGAAATATGAAAATAGTAGTAACTTTTGTAACAAAATGTAGCCTTTTCTTTTAATAACATTTACGCCAAAGGAAAAAATATATATAGCCATGTAACAAATGCCATAATGTGAGAAGGAAGAAGTTGTTATACGATTTTGGTCTTCAATTTGGGTATGATATGGCTGATCCAAAATCGTCAAAGTAAACGGTAAGCAAACGATGAACTGATGGAGCCCAATCTTGGCCTCCGAAGCCCCCTCGGCTCGAAGGTCCCCCTCGGTCTTCGAGGCCTCCTCGGCCTCGGAGGTCCCCTCGGCCTCCGAGATTCTCCCTTGGCCTCGAGCTTCAGCCTTGGCCTCAGGCATCAATATCGGCCTCGGCCTCGAGCTTCAACCTCGGCCTCGACCTCCGAGGCCCCCTTGGCTCAGAGGTCCCCCTCGGCCTCCGAGGCCCCCTCGACCTCGGAGGTCCCCTTCGGCCCCCTCAGCTCGGAGGTCCCCCTCGGCCTCCGAGGTTTCCCCTTGGCCTCGAGCTTCAGCCTCAGCCCCAGGCATCAACATCGGCCTCGGCCTCAAGCGTCAACATCAGCCTCGGCCTCTTCAACCTTGGCCTCGGCCTCAAGCATCAACATCGGCCTCGGCCTCAAGCATCAACCTCGGCCTCAGCCTCGAGCTTCAACCTCGGCCTCGGCCTCAAGCGTCAGCATCGGCCTCGGCCTCGAGCTTTAGCCTCGGCCTCGGCCTCAAGCATCAACGTCGGCCTCGGCCTCGAGCTTCATCCTCGGCCTTTGTCTCGAGCCTCCATTTCGATCTGGCCACCAGGGCTGGTGACCCGCTGCCTCGAGCCACCTAAAACATCCACGTGGCCTACCA
>UESW01002541.1:0-24384 GCA_900491605.1 Calamus simplicifolius | reverse complement strand
CCGAGGACTCTGTGAAGGTCGAGGGAGAGGTCACTCTCCCTATCACGGCCGGCACGCCCCCACGTCAAAGCACGGTCTTCATGAGCTTTTCGGTGGTCCGGGTGCCCCTTGCCTATAACACCATCCTCGAAAGGCTGGACTTAACCTCCTGGACGCTGTTATCTCCATCAAAAGGCTCCTCGTGAGGTTTCCACCAGCGAAGGAGTCGAGGAGATGCATGGGGAGCAGAACCCACACCGCTATATTACCACATGGCCCCTAGTCCTCGGGGGTGGTATTTGTACCTGCACCAGAAGTGCTGGATCCCCGAGACTCAGAGAGAGGGGAGCCGGCCGAGCATCTGTTGGCCTTCCCCCTAGGGGAGGACCCAACAAAGACAATCCAGATCGGGGCTTTACTTCCCGAGGAGGCCCGTGGTCAACTCCTCGCTTTCCCGTAGGCCAATGCGGACATCTTCGCATGGTCGGCATCGGTTATGCCGAGCATCCCGAAGGAGGTAACCACCCATCAACTTAATATCAAGCCAGAGTGCCGACCGTTTGGCAAAAGAAGAGGAGCTTCGTCCCAGACAGATAGAGGGCCATAGACGAGGAGGTGCGCAAGTTGGTGGCGGCCGGTCACATTCGTGAGGTGCATTATCCCGACTGGCTGGCAAATGTCGTGATGGTCCGCAAAGCCCATGGGAGTTGGAGGATGTGCATGGACTTTACCGACCTCAAAAAGCATACCCCAAGGACAGCTTCCCGCTACCTCAGATCGACTAGCTGGTGGATGCCACGTCCGGGCATGAGACCCTCAGCTTCATGGATGCATTTTGGGGTACAACTAGATCAGGATGGACCCGGCCGATGAGGAGATGACCTCCTTTGTAACCGAAAAGGGGATATACTGCTACAGGTGATGTCATTTGGGCTGAAGAACGCGGGGGCCACCTACCAGAGGTTGATGAACAAGGTCTTTGAGGATTAGATCAGGCATAATATGGAGGTGTACGTGGACGACATGCTGACCAAGAGCACCCACACTGCCGACCATGTCGCCGACCTCACGGAGATCTTCGGTAATCTCCATTGATATCAGATGAGTTGAACCCCCGCAAGTGTGCCTTCAGGGTTACAGCAGGCAAGTTTTTAGGCTTCATGGTGACTCAGCGGGGAATCGAAGCTAATCCTGACAAGATCCGAGCCATTCTGGACATGAGGCCCCTGGCTAACAAAAAGGAGGTATAGTGTCTGACCGGGAGAGTAATAGCTTTGAACCATTTTTTATCCAACTCGGCATAAAGGTGCCTACCTTTCTTCAAGGCATTGCGCAAGGTCAACGGCTTCGAGTGGACAAAGGAGTGCCAGGAGGCCTTCGAGGAGCTAAAGAAATTCTTGTCCACTCTTCCGCTGCTGTCCAAACCGAGGGATGGGGAGGAACTCTTTCTGTATCTTGCGGCCTCCCCTGAGGCCGTCAGCTCTGTGCTTGTTTGTATGGATGCCGACAGAGCGCAGAGGCTGGTCTACTACACTAGCAAAGTAATTCATGATGCTGAGACAAGATACTCCAAGACCGAGAAGATCATCTTCGCCCTGGTGGTTGTCACTCAGCGCTTCCGACCATACTTCCAAGCTCATCCAATTGTGGTGCTCACAGACCAACCTCTCCGGACTATCTTGTCCCGTTTAGACACCTCCGGTCGGTTAGCCAAGTGGGCCATCAGGTTGAGTGAGTTTGACTTATCCATTCGGCCGAGGTCTGCCATGAAGTCCCAAGTGTTAGCCGATTTCTTGGTCGAGTGCACTTGGGCCGAGGAGTGTCCGAAGGAGTCTCACCCGGAGGAGCGCGAGGAACCCCCCACTGCCGAGGGAGCGGGAAAGGAAGACTGAATCTTTCATGTGGATGGAGCGTTGAATTCCCAAGGGAGCGGGGCCGGACTTATTCTTGCGAGCCCCGAGGGGGAGGTGGTGGAGTACGCTCTTCGATTTCTTTTCCCAGCCACAAACAACCAGGCAGAGTATGAAGCCTTGCTGGCATGGATGAAGTTGGCCAAGGAGCTCGGTGTGGAGCATCTGAGGGCCTTTACGGACTCCCAGCTTGTCTTTAGGTAGGTCACTGGGAAGTATGAGGCCAGAGACCTGACTATGTCCCGCTACCTGAGCAAGGTGAAATCCCATGCCTCTTGGTTCTCTACTTCTGCGTAGGCTACATTCCTCGGGCGGAGAATGTCAGGGCTAATGCGCTGTCCCGTTTGACCACTTCGGCCGACGGGACCTTGGGAAGGGCATACGTGTAGCACTTGCAAGCCCTGAGCATTGAAGCGGCGGAGGAGGCTCTGCCGGTCGAGCAGGAGCCTTCTTGGATGGATGCATATGTCCAATATCTGACTGATGGCGCCCTCCCTGAAGATCCAGTTGAGGCCATGCTGCTCAGGCGGTGGGCCCCAAAGTTTTTGATGATGGATAGGAGGCTCTACCGAAGGTCATTCTCGTACCTGATCCTCAAGTGTGTCGGTCCTACGGAAGCAGATTACATCCTACGAAAAATCCATGAGGGCATCTGCAGAAGTCATCTAGGGGGCAGAGCCCTGGCGTATAAGGCCCTACGGCAGGCATACTACTGGCTGACCATGAGGAAGGACACGGCCGAGCTTGTCAAGAGGTGCGATAGCTGCCAGCGCCATGCCACCATCCAGCAGCAGTCGATGTCTTAGTTGACCCCCCTGGCGGCACCTTGGCCTTTCGCCCAGTGGGGCATGGACATCTTGGGGCCGTTCCCTCTAGCCTCCAGTCAGCGCAAGTTCCTGTTGATGGCCGTTGACCACTTTACCAAATGGATCGAAGCCAAGGCACTCGCCAAGATCATCAAGGGCAAGGTGAGGTCCTTCTTCTGGAAGTCCATAATATGTCGGTTCGGGCTACCGCACACCTTGGTCACCGACAACGGCCGATAGTTCGATAACGCACCCTTCTGAGGATTCTGCACCGAGCTGGATGTTCATCAGTGGTTCACTTCGGTAGGGCATCCTCAGACCAACGGGGCGGCCGAGGTAATCAACTGCATCATCCTCCAAGGACTTAGGGCATGGCTGGATGACTGAAAAGGACAATGGGTGGAGGAGCTCCCCAATGTTCTATGGGCCTACCACACAACGTCGCGAGCCCCCACTGGCGAGACTCCCTTCAGCCTCGTCTTCGGGTCTGAAGCCATCATTCCGGTGGAGATCGGCTCTCCGAGCCATAGGGTGGAGGCGTACAACGAGGAGGACAACCCAAACCAGTTGCGAGCCAACCTCGACCTGGTGGAGGAGGTGTGGGACCGAGCGCGACTCTGAATGGCAGTCTACCGACAGCGTGCAGCCAAGTATTACAATGCTCGCGTCTGCCCAAAAACCTTTTGCCGGGGGACCTAGTCCTTCAGCAAGCCGAAGTTTCAAAACCAATGGAAGGAGGCAAGTTAGCGCCGAACTGGGAAGGACCTTATCGAGTCACAGAGGCACTCCACCACGAAGCGTACAAGATCGAAGGGCTGGACGGAAAGCCACTCCCGCGAACATGGAACTGATAACCTCCATCGGTATTATCAGTAGTGTACTCTCTTTTTACATTGAATTTAATGCTTGCATTCTTCTGGGCCTTTGCCCTGCATTTAATATTAAAAAACGTGAGTTCAAGTATCCCAGTTTTCCAGCAAAAGCCCGAGGCCAGCTCGGCACAGAAAGTTCAATGTACCATTAGCACCGAAGACCGGTGTACCACCGACTCCCAAAAGCCCGAGGTCAGCTCGGCACAAAAAGTCCAATGTACCATTGGCACCGAAGACCGGTGTACCACTGGCTCCCAAAAGCCTGAAGCCAGCTCGGCACAGAAAGTCCAATGTACCATTCGCACCGAAGACCGATGTTCCATCGGTCCTCGGAAGCTCGAGTTTCCTCGGCGTTCCAAGGCCGATGGCCCGAGACTTCCTCGGCGTTCGAAGGCCGATGTTCCATCGGTCCCCAGAAGCCCGAGTCTTCCTCGGCGTTCCAAGGCCGACGTTCCATCGGTCCTCAGAAGTATGAGTCTTCTTTGGCTCTCCCAAGGGTTCGGCCCTATATGGCTAAGTCGAAGTCACTCGTACATGAGTAGAAACTTCCCCTCGGTGCCGACGAAGCCCCTAGGGGTCCCACGTCAGCAACCCAAGGTTTAAAAGCGACACAATGCAATTGGTCAAAAATAATTCCATTAATGATAGCATTTACAAAATGCTGACTGGGATGGACTTAGTACAAAAACAAAGAAAAAGCAATACAAAATCAAAGGCCGGCCTCGGGCTCATCGTTGGAAGGGGCCCCCTCGAACCCTTGGTCCGGCTCTATGTCCATGGCCTGAGGGAGGTCCAGAACCCAGGCCACCTTTTTCCTGGGATCGCAGAACCCCTGAAGATAGGCGTTCGCATTGGCTTCGGCCATCTCGTCGGCAAAGCAGTTGGATTCCTTAAATTCTTCAACCGCTGCTACGGCCCGAGCCTTGGCGGCGGCCTCTGCTTCTTGGGCTCGCGCTTCTTTCTCCTTTGCCAGGGTGGCGGCCCTCACTTCGGCCTCCTCGGCACACGTGGCCCTCGCCTTAGCCACCTGGATGGTTGAATTTAGCTCAGGGATGTGGAGGTCCTGGGCCTCGATTGCGCTCTCAGCCTCCCCCAGCTGGTTTAGCGCCGCCCAGAGCCAGTTGGCATCGACCTCCGCTCGGTTGGTGGCCTCCTCGCCTCGGCAGCATGGTCAGTTCTTGCCACCTCTAAGGCCCTTTTTGCCGCCTTAAGGGCTTTCTCTACCGCCTCGGCCCGGGCTTGGGCCCCCTCAGCGTCCCGCTGGGCCTGTTCGATGATGACCTCCTCTTCGCCGATAACTTCCCTAGTGGCCACCAGGGAGTTTGTCACATGCGCTCAAGGTGTCAGCTATGCAAACTGTTAAATATTTGATGCCAAGGGTGAGGAAGGTCACTTACCCGGAATCGGACAAGGGCTAAGAAGGCCTCCCTGAAGAACCTGGTCGCCCCAGGTTCCGAAGTTCCTCTTTAAACTCAGGCTGGACGACCTGAGACATGAGCCATTCTGCTCGACGCCCGTCGTTCATCAGAGAAAATCCGCGAGGGGTTGGCCCGACCCTGCTCCCTTCGACGGCCTCGATGCGCTCAGGCTCGTTGTGCGGGGGGCTGCCGCCGGTGCTTCCTCCTGAGGCGGGCTCGCTGCCGCTGGTGGTTCTGTGTTGGGGCCCTGCTCTGCCTCCGTCGGGGGTGGTTCGGCGGGCACCCGGGGCTCCTCTGTCACCCTCTCGACCCTCACCTCCTCCAATGGGGTGTCGGCCGTCAGGTCTACCAGCACGATCGGGGGCTCTTGGCGCTCGGGAGGCAGGGAGACCCGCACTGTCGAACGCTTGGGCACCGGAGCCTGCTGCCCTTCGCTCGGCCAAGCCTCGGCCCTCATCCTCTTGATGGTGGCCCTCCTAAGTTTGACAGCTAGGACCTTCATCACTGCACAATGTCGGTCGGAGTTAGTAAAAAAAAAAAAAAAAAAGAGAAGAAAGAAAAGAATGAAGTTTGGCTAAGTTCGAGGACATCTGTTACTCACTGCTCCGGGTGGTGAGGCCCGCCAACTGGAGATTGTCCTCCGACAGGAGCAGGGTATACCTGGGGATGTCGGCGGTCAGCAGCTGCCCCATTGCTTCTTTATCTCCTGGGAGTACGGTGGAGTTCATATTGGGTCGGAGGTCAGGGTCCCCCCACCCGGGCTTAACTTGGTCCAGGTCCGCGAAGAAGAACCAGGACTCCCATCCTTTGACGGAGGAGGGAAGGAGCAACCTAAGGACACGGCCGGGTCGGGGTTGGAATAGCCACCAACCCGCCTGCTGCCTAAGGGTATAAAAACAATGAAAGAGGGAGAGTCGGGGGGTAATCTGGAGATGGTGGCAGAGGACAAGGAAGGCACAAACGGTCCGAAGGGAGTTTGGGACCAGTTGAGTAGGAGTCAAGGAGTAATAGTCCAAAAGGTTAATGAAAAAAGGACGAAAAGGTAGGCGGAGACCTAACCTAAGAGATATTTCATAAATGGCCACTCTACCGGGCCGGGAGGAGACCACCCTATCGTCGGGGGTCGGAAGGAAGAGCCCGATGTCTCGGGGGATTTGGTAATGGGCCCTGATGTTAGTCAGGTCCTGGCCTGTTATTGTGGAGGCGGTCCCCGTTGGGGATTCCGCCCCCACCCTCGAGGAGGTACTGGCCGCCGCTTGACGCCTCCTCGCTGGGGCCCTGCTGGCCGCCGCCGAGCGTCTCCCTGCGGGAGCCCTGTCGGCGGCCTGCCGTTGAGCAGGAGGAAGGCGGTCCTCTGGATCGGAGGACCATGAAGGGGGGGGAGATGAGGAGGCACGAAGCCTCGAGGGAGAAATGTGATCGCTGGGAGGAGCGAAGGAGGACCAAGAAGGAGAGGAGGCCATGGCTGGAATTTGAGGAAGAAAGGGAAGGTCTAGAAGGGACAGAAGGCTAACCTAAAGAGGAAAATGGCGGAGTTTGATTCTCGGTTGCAGAAGAAGTCGAGGGATGGAAGAAGACAAAGACAGTTGAAGCGAAGTAGTGAGATTCAGCCCTCGCACGGGGTTTTATCAGATTTCAAATCGTCCCGCCTTATCTGACCAGCCACACAAACTCCCGCTATAGGCTGGGTTGCCTCAGCTGGCGCCCAGCGCGTGAGACGATCCATCTCTGGCAATGCTAGGATGCTGCTGACATCATCGTCGTGATGACAATGATGGCGGCCGCTTTTCGTGGGTTTCGAGAGGACAACCCAGCCTCGGGAACGATCCCTGCAAATCGGATGGACAGCCATGACTACCACTTCACATCCCCTAGATCGTCCGCGTTAAGCTATCGCAGCACCCAGAGACACGTGTTAAAGGGTAGTTGGCAACGGACGGGGATCAGCCACTAGGGAGGTGACACCCCTTTCGTTTCACCAGGGTGGACCCGCTTAATTTCAGGGGCGAGGGGGCATTTGATGTGGCTGATCCAAGATCGTCAAAGTAAACGGTAAGCAAACGGTGAACTGACAGAGCCCAACCTTGGCCTCGTGGGATTCCCTCGGCCTCGAGCGTCAGCCTTGGCCTCGGCCTCAAGCTTCAGCCTCGGCCTCGAGCGTCAGCCTCGGCCTCAAGCCTCGGCATCGGCCTCGAGCGTCAGCCTCGGCCTCGGCCTCAACGTCAGCATCGGCCTCGAGCGTCAACCTCGGCCTCAGCCTCAAGCTTCAGCCTCGGCCTCGAGCGTCAGCCTCGGCCTCGGTCTCAAACGTCAGCCTCAGCCTCAAGCGTCAGCCTCGGCCCCAGCCTCAAGCCTCCGTCTCGGCCTGGCCGCCGGGGGTGGCAACCCTCTGCCTCGAGCCATCTGACACGCCCACGTGGCCCACCAACTGTCTGTAGCAGCCATGTGACCCATCATTCGCCTGCAACAGCGCGTGGCCATACCTCGTAACGGTGCACGCCAAATGCTACCATATCCGCCTGCCACCCATAGCGCCACACTTGGCAGGTGACAGGCGAGGAGGACACCTCTGACAGGCGGTTGCGATCC
The DNA here is from genome assembly GCA_900491605.1 of Calamus simplicifolius. Lineage (NCBI taxonomy): Eukaryota > Viridiplantae > Streptophyta > Magnoliopsida > Arecales > Arecaceae > Calamus > Calamus simplicifolius. The sequence goes on along the minus strand of UESW01002541.1, from coordinate 16,810 downwards.
GTTGCTGTCAGCCTTGCTTTTCGTCCGTTAGTGGACAAAGGCACATCGAAGTCAGCAACATTCTGGAAGCGAAAAAAGAAAGATCGCCGAACAGGTATAAAAGCTCACACATACAACGAGGGAAGGATTCTGAACTTCAGTTCTCTAGCTTATATCTGCTAGTTAACTCTTGTTTGTTCCTGAGTGACTAACTTGAGCGTCGGAGGGTCCCTACCGGAGCATCCAATCTTCGAGGGCTTTTCTTGCAAGAGCCCGATGAAGAAGACCTCTGTTTCCTCGGCGTTCAAGGAACGTGACTTGGCCGTAATAATTTTAATTACTGTTAATATAATGATATTATTATATTTTTATTGGTTTCTGACCAGGATCGAGGGCGATGCCTCATGAAACGTTATCAAACTCAGGCAGATTATAGAAAATTATTTACAAACGTTTACCTTCATCTGGAGACACTTGTAAACGATATAGATAAATAATAGATTTAAAAATAATATGAGCTAGAGCTAAGGGCTTTGGGCTAATTAATATGAACCAGAGCTACAGCTGGAGCGCTAGAGAAGGGTTTATTAATGAAAAATTAAATACAAGTACCCAATATGCTATTAATAATTTTCAGGTACAACAATTTGTTGATTTTAACGTAGTTCTGTCGCTCAAGAAGCCTTCATCGCGTTAGGAACTCGTCGTTACTCCTCTCGTCTCTTCCGGCTGCCCTTCCGCCGCCGGCGATGGAGGCTCACGACGCATCCCTAGAAAGACGAATTGTAAAGATCCCTCCTCCGCCTCCTCCACCCCCGTCTCCACCTCTTCCTCTCGATAATCTTGCCTAATTTTATCCTGATTTGTCCTAATTTTCTTCAGAGATCCACCAAAGGAGAGCTGCCGAGGGATTGCGCAAAGCCTCGTCTAGCTCCGACTTGGAATCCTCCGACCGATATGGTCCGTTCATCTTTTAAAATCCTTCCTCTTTCATTTTCTTTTTTTATTATGGCACCAAAAGTTCGTTTCTGATTTGTATGTGCAACAAGAAATAATACATAAAATTATAAAATATAAGCACGAGAAATTAAGATTTAATGTGAAAAACCTTTAATGCAAGAAAAAAATTTCATAAAAGTTAGAACAAAAAAGTTTTCACTGTTCATATCAATAATAAGGTTACAAAAAATTACTTAAAAAAATATTACTCATCCAATATAGATAGATTTTAACAAAAAAATATTTAAGTTATGACCAAATAAAATATCACTTAGGAGAAATGAAATCAGTATTTTGGATGTGAAGAATACCTCATGATATGGCTGATCCAGCACCGTCAGGGTTAACGGTAAAGAAGACTGACGACGTCCCGCTTCGGCCTCCGGGGCATCATTCAACCTCCGAGGCCCACTTCGGCGTCCGGGGGCCTCCGGGGCATCATTCAACGTCCGAGGTCCGCTTCGGCCTCCGAGCCATCATTCAACCTCTGATGCCCACTTCGGCCTCCGGGGCCTTCGGGGCATCATTCAACCTCCGAGGTCCGCTTCGGCCTCCGAGGCATCATTCAACCTCCGAGGCCCGCTTCGGCCTCCTTCAGTCCCGAGCTTCAGCCTCGGCCTTGGGCATCCGTCATGGTCTGGCCCTTAGCTTATAGCAGCGGGCCACCTGGCATGCCCACGTGGCCCACTACTCGCCTGCTACAGTGCATCGCCATGCCCCATTAAGGCGTATGGCCCGCCACGCACCCATAACAGTGTGATCATATTCCGTTACGGAGTACGATCCACCGCTCGCCTGCGGCTGTATGGCCATATCTCATAACGGCGCGCGCCTGATGCAAACATAGCAACCCGACACACGTAATACCATATTGGCAGGTGGCAAATGAGGTAGGATACCTCTGACACCCACGATCTGCCACTATCAGCCTCCCCTTTTTATCTGTTATCGGATAGCAATATCTCGAAATCATAAACCTTCTGGAAGCATGAGAGAGGGAGATCTTTGAGCAGGTATAAAGGCCTACACTTGCGACAAAGGGAGGATTGAACCTAACTCTCTAACTTTTTTCTGCTAGCTAACTCTTATCTGTTCCTGAGTGACTGACTTGAGCATCAGAGGGTCCCCACCAGAACATCCGGTCTCCGGAGACTTTTCTTGCAGGAGTCTGACGAGGAGGACCTCCGTTTCCCTGGCGTTCAAGGAAGGTGACTCGGCATCAACAGATTGGCGCACCAGGAAGGGGGGAAGAAGGAAAAAGCTTCGAACCTGTTATCGACCGCTTCTATTTCCCCGAGCTTTCTCAAGCGATGGTGACGACTCATGCGCGAGAGGTCTCCACCAGTCGTCCTGGGGGGCAGCGTCAAGGGGCTGATCTGCTAGCGGTTGGCCCCTCAGCTCCCTTAGCTGACGTTTCTGCACCACCACCACAGCAGCTTCAAGAAGACCGGCTTGCCGCCCTCGCCGCACAAGTCCAATCTTTGGCAACGGTGGTCCAAGGCCTGCAGCATCAAGCGGTGGCTGAGCAACAACCGGAGCCCCTCCCATCATGCCAGTAGTCATCCAACCTAGCCAGCACTCTTTTCGGAGGAGGTCTCCTGCCCGAGAAGCTTGCCACCACCTCGCTTCACCCAAGCCTTACCGCCGCGAAGCCTCCAAGAGGCTCCGGTCACCCTCTCGCTGCACTAGTGCATCTCCCAAGCGGCGGCATGGGAAGGAGGCGGAGCGCCTTCGTCAGCATCGCCGCCACTCTTCCCCTCCTCGGATTCCTCGAGGGAGGGGTCCTTCTACTACAGAATAGCCCGCCGAGCTTAGCGTTGGCTCGATGAGTACAATCGTGGTTGGAGGAGCTCAGCCGCCGGATCACCAACCCATCAGAGGCGGACTACGACAGTCGGCCACCGTTGTCCCGCCAGATCATGGAGGAGCCGATCTCAACCCGTTCCGCCTTCCTCAGCTGGACCCGTATGACGGACCACAGACCCCTGGACCATTTAGAAAGTTACAAGGTCCTCATGCAGGTCCAGGGGGCAACCGATTCGCTCATATGCATCGCCTTCCCCGCCACTTTGAAGAAAGCTGCTGAGCTTGGTACTCCGCCTGCCGCCGCGGAGTATCGACTCCTTCCGCCAGCTGGAGAGGGCCTTCCTGGCCCATTTTGACGCATGTCAGAAGATTCCATGGGTGGAAGACAGCCTCTTCTCCGTCCAGCAGAAGAGTGGCGAGTCCCTGCGGGACTACGTCGCTTGGTTTAAGGATTCGATGGCTACCTTGGCCTTAAAGTGAGGGCTCCGCCCCTCCCGCTTCGCGTACACCCTTGACAAGAAGCCGCTCGGCTCCTACGCCGAGCTCCTGAGCCGAGCCCAAAAGTACATTCGCGCCGACGAGGCTGACTCCTTCCGGTGCGAGGCTAGCGGGAGCACCGCCAAGAAGCCAGCCCACCGAGAACATGCTGAAGCTCGCCCCAGGAGGCCAGAGCCCCTCGCTGACCAGACAACCATCCCCGAGCTCCTGCACCGAGAGATGGGCCCTACACTCCTTTGCTCGCCCGATATCGCACATCCTGCTCGAGATCGAGGGCGAGCCCTATCTTCAACGCCCTCCTCCAATGAACCCGAAGATCCCCCGCAACAAGAACCTTTACTGCCGCTACCATCGGGATCATGGCCTCGACACTGACGACTATCGCCAGCTGAAGAAGGCAATAGAGGACCTTATCCAGCATGGTCACCTGGGAAGTTCGTCCAGAGGAACAACTTGGGAGCTCCTGGCCCATCAGCGCCTCCGCCATCGATGATCGACAATGCTCCAACTGAGAAGAGTGACGATGATTTCCTGGGGGCAGGTGGCCACCCAAGAGGTCAAGGGGGGAGGGAGAGTTAGATTCTGTAATCCCTTTTTCTAAGAGGGACCTAGAGGGGGTGGTCAATAAAAATGATGATAGCATCGTTGTCTATGACGATAGCTAAGCACCCTGTAAAAAGAATTCTGGTTGATAGTGGGAGCTCGGTGGATGTTTTGAATTATGATGCTTTTGTTCACGTGAACCTGTCACCCGACCTGCTTCGGCCTGTCACCACGCCCCTGATGGGGTTCACCGGAGATTCCGTGAAGGTCGAGGGGAAGATCACTCTTCCTGTCACGGCTGGCACAGTCCCGCACCAAAGTACAGTCTTCATGAGCTTCCTGGTGGTCCGGGTGCCCCTCGCCTACAATGCCATACTCGGAAGGCCCGGACTTAACCTCTTGGATGCCATAATCTCCACCAAAGGCTCTTGGTGAGATTCCCAACCAGCGAAGGGGTCGAGAGATGCGGGGAGCAGAACCCACCACCACTGTGCTGCCACATGGCCCCTAGCCCTCAGGGGGTGTGCCCACACCTGCACCAGAAGCGCTGGACCCCGAGACTCGAGAGGAGGGGAGAACCGGCCGAGCATCTGCTGACCTTCCCTCTGGGAGAGGACCCGGTGCAGACCATTCAAATTGGGGCTTTGCTTCCGAGGAAGCTCGCAGCCAGCTCCTTGCTTTCCTGCGAGCCAATGCTGATGTCTTCGCCTGGTCGGCATCCGACATGCCAGGCATTCCGAAGGAGGTGATTACCCACCAACTCAACATTAAGCCGGAGTGCCAACCCATTCGGTAGAAGAAGAGGAGCTTTGCTTCAGACAGAAGGCCATAGATGAAGAGGTGCGCAAGCTGATGGCAGCGGACACATTCATGAGGTGCACTACCCCGACTAGCTGGCGAATGTTGTAATGGCCGCAAGGCCAGTGGGAGCTGGAGGATGTGTGTGGACTTCACCGACCTCAATAAAGCATGCCCTAAGGACAGCTTCCCGCTACCTGGATCGACCAGCTGGTAGATGCCACGTCCGGCCACGAGACCCTTAGCTTTATGGACGCATTCTCGGGGTACAACCAGATCAGGATGAACCTAGCTGATGAAGAGGCAACCTCCTTTGTCACCAAGAAGGGATATACTGCTACAAGGTGATGTCGTTCGGGTTGAAGAATGCGGGAGCCACCCACTAGAGGTTGATGAACAAGATTTTCGAGGACCAGATCGAGCGCAACATGGAGGTGTATGTGGACGACATGCTGACTAAGAGCACCCACGCCACGGACCATGTTGCCGACCTTGCAGAGACCTTCGCCAACCTACGCCGGTACCGGATGAGGCTGAACCCTCGCAAGTGCGCCTTTGAAGTTGCGGCGGGCAAGTTCTGGCTTCATGGTGATGCAGCGAGGAATTAAAGCTAACCCAGACAAAATCTGAGCCATCTTGGATATGAGGCCCCCAGCTAACAAAAGGGAGGTGCAGCGTCTGACTGGGAGGGTGGCAGCCTTGAGCCGCTTTATGTCAAGGTCAACAGAATGGTGTCTGCCCTTCTTTAAGGCACTACGCAAGGTCAACAGCTTTGAGTGGATGAAGGAGTGTCAGGAAGCCTTCGAGGAGCTGAAGAAATTTCTATCCACTCCTTCGCTGCTGTCCAAGCCGAGGGGCGGGGAGGAACTCTTTTTGTATCTTGCAACCTTCCCCGAGGCTGTCAGCTCCGTGCTTGTCTGCATGGATGCCGGCGGGGTCCAGAAGCCGGTCTACTACACCAGTAAGGTGCTCCATGACGCGAGACGAGATACTCTAAGACCGAGAAGATATCTTCGCCCTGGTGGTCTCGGCCCAACGCTTCCGACCCTACTTCCAATCTCATCCAATTGTGGTGCTCATGGACCAACCACTTCAGATTATTTGTCCCGTCCTGACACTTCCGGTCGGCTGGCCAAATGGGCCATCAAGTTGGGGGAGTTTGATTTATCCATTCGGCCGAGGCCTGCAATGAAGTCCCAGGTGTTAGCCGACTTTTTGGTCGAGTGCACTTGGGCCGAGGAGCATCCGGAGGAGTTGCACCCGAAGGCGCACATGGAGTCCCCTATGGCTGAGGGAATGGGGAAGGAAGACTGGATCCTTCATGTGGATGGAGCAGTAAATTCTCAAGGGAGTGGAGCTGGACTTATTCTTGCAAGCCCGAGAGGGAGGTGGTGGAGTATGCCCTCCGGTTTATGTTCCCGGCTACCAACAACCAAGCGGAGTATGAAGCCTTACTGGCAGGGATGAAGCTAGCCAAGGAGCTCAGTGCGGAGTGCCTAAGGGCCTTCACGGACTCCCAGCTTGTCTCCGGGCAGGTCGCTGGGGAGTACGAGGCTAGGGACCTGACCATGTCTTGCTACCTGAGTAAAGTGTAGTCCTAAGCCTCTAGTTTTTCATATTTCCACGCCAGCTACATTCCCCGAGCAGAGATGCAGGGCTGATGCGCTGTCCCGCTTGGCCCTCGGCCGACGGGACCCTGGGAAGGACATACGTGGAGCATCTGCAAGTCCCGAGCATTGAAGCAGCAGTGGAGGAAGCGCTGCCGATCGAGCAGGAGCCCTCCTGGATGGATGCCTATGTCCGATATCTCACTGACGGCTCCCTCCGAAGACCCAGCAGAGGCCAGGCTGCTTAGGCGGTGGGCCTCGAAGTTCTTAATAATGGACGGGAAGCTATATCGAAGATCATTCTCATACCGGTCCTCAGGTGTGTCGGACCTACAGAAGCTGACTACATCCTGTGGGAGATCCATGAGGGCATCTGCGGGGGTCATCTGGGGGGCAGAGCCCTGGCTTACAAGCCCTGCGGCAAGGGTACTACTGGCTAACCATAAGGGAGGACGCGGCCGAGCTAGTCAAGAAGTGTGATAGCTGCCAGCGCTATGCCGACATCCAACGGCAGCCAACATCTCCGCTGACCCCTCTGGCGGCGCCCTGACCCTTTGCTTAGTGGGGAATGGACATCCTGGAGCCATTCCCTCTAGCCTCTGGTCAGCGTAAGTTCCTGCTGGTGGCCGTCGACCACTTCACCAAATGGATCGAGGCTGAGGCACTTGCTAAGATCACCGAGGGCAAGGTGAGGTCCTTCTTCTAGAAGTCCATAATATGCCGGTTCAGGTTACCACATACCTTGGTCACCGACAACGGCCGGCAGTTCGACAACGTAAATTTCGGGGATTCTGCACCGAGCTCGGCATCCATCAGCGGTTCACTTCGTTGGGCACCCTTAGACCAACGGGGCGGCTAAGGTAACCAACCGCATTATTCTCCAAGGACTGAGAGCCCGGCTAGATGACTGCAAAGGACGGTGGGTGGAGGAGCTCCATAATGTGCTATGGGCCTACACACAATGCCGCGAGCCCCACTGGTGAGACTCCCTTCAGCCTCGTCTTCGGATCCGAGGCCGTCATTACTGTGGAGATTGGCGCTCCAAGCCCCAGAATGGAGGCCTACAGCGAGGAAGACAACCCGAGCCAGTTGCGAGCCAATCTTGACCTGGTGGAGGAGGTGCGGGACCGAGTGTGACTCCGGATGGCGGTCTACCGGCAATGAGCGGCCAGGTATTACAACGCTCGCATCCGCCCTAGGACCTTCTTGCCAGGGGACCTGGTCCTTCAGCGAGCCAAAGTTTCAAAGCCGACGGAAGGAGGCAAACTAGCACCGAACTGGGAGGGGCCTTATGAATCACTGAGGCACTCCACCATGGAGCATACAAAGTTGAAGAGCTGGATGGGAAACTGCTCTCGCGGACATGGAATACTGACAACCTCCATCGATATTATCAGTAGTGTATCTTCTTTTCACATTAATTTTCACAGCTATATCCTTTTAGGCTCTCGCCCTACATTTGACACTAGTAAATACGAGTTCTAGCATCTCAGGCTCTCAACAAAAAGCCCAATGTACCATTAGCATCGAAGACCCGATGTACCATTGGATTTAAAAAGCCCAATGTACCATTGGCATCGAAACCCGATGTACCATTGGATTCAAAAAGCTCGAGGCCAGCTCGGCATGAAAAGCCCAGTGTACCACTGGCAATCGATGTACCATTGGCATCGAAGACCCGATGTACCATTGGATTAGAAAGCCCAAGGCCAGCTCGGCATTAAAAGCCCAGTGTACCACTGGCAGACCGATGTACCATTGGCATCGAAGACCCGATGTACTATCGGATTCAAAAGCATGAGGCCAGCTCGGCATGAAAAGCCCAGTGTACCACTAGCAGACCGATGTACTATCGGCTCTCAACAAAAAGCCCAATGTACCATTGGCATCGAAGACTCGATGTACCATCGGATTCAAAAAGCCCAAGGCCAGCTCGGCATGAAAAGCCCAGTGTACCACTGGTAGACCGATGTACCATCGGTTCTCAACAAAAAGCCCAATGTACCATTGGCATCAAAGACCCGATGTACCATCGGATTCAAAAAGCCCGAGACCAGCTCAGCATGAAAAGCCCATGTACCACTGGCAGACCGATGTACCATCGGCTCTCAAAAAAAGCCCAATGTACCATTGGCATCGAAGACCGATGTACCATCGGATTCAAAAAGCCCGAGGCCAGCTTGGCATGAAAAGCCCAGTGTACCACTAGCAGACCGATGTACCATTGGCATCGAAGACCTGATGTACCATCGGATTCAAAAAGCCCAATGTACCATTGGCATCGAAGACCCGATTACCATAGATTCAAAAAGCCCAAGGCCAGCTCGACATGAAAAGCCCAGTGTACCTCTGGCAGATCGATGTACCATCGGCTCTCAACAAAAAGCCCAATGTACCATTGGCATCGAAGACCTGATGTACCATCGGATTCAAAAAGTTCGAGGCCAGCTCGGCATGAAAAGCCTAGTGTACCACTGGCAGACCGATGTACCATTGGCATCGAAGACCCGATGTACCATCGGATTCAAAAAGCCCAATGTACCTTTGGCATCGAATATTCGATGTACCTCGGATTTAGAAAGCACGAGGCCAGCTCGGCATAAAAAGCCCAATGTACGTTGGCCCTGAAGACCCGATGTACCATCAGATTCAAAAAGCCCGTTTTCCCCTCGGCACTCCGAGGTTGATGTTCCATCAGCCCCCAGAGGTCCGAATCCTTGGGGCAGACGCGGCCCCAGTTCTGACCTTGGCTCTCGGAGGTTCGGTCCTACATGGCTAAGTCGCTCGTGAGTGGGGAGAAGCTGCCCCTTGGTGCCGACGAAGCCCCTAGGGGTCCCACGTCGGCAACCCGAGGGCTCGGAAATGAGACGTTGTTGGATAAAAACAGCTTCATTAATGAAGTGTCTACAAAATGCCGATCGAGTCGGACTTAATACAAAAAAAGTGTAAAGTAAAAGAAATACAAGATCAAGATCCTGCCGCGGGCTCGCCATCTGAGGCCTCATCGGACTCCTTATCCGGCTCGATGTCCATGACTTGGGGGAGGTTCAAAACTCGGGCTACCTTTTCCTTGGCATTGTCAAACCCCTGGATGTAGAAATCCACATTAGCTTCAACTAGCTCTTGGGTGAAGTGCTCCGATGCCTTGAACTCCTCCATGGCCGCGGCAGCCCTGGCCTCGGCGGCTGCCTCCACCTCAGCGGCTCGGGCCTCCCTCTCCGCAGCCAGAGAGGCTGCCGCCGCCCTCTCGGCCTCCTTGGCGCTCACCTCTTCCTCAGCCCACTTTGCTCGATCCTCGGTCGCCTGAATGGCCGAGTTCAAGTCGGCTATATAAAGGTTTCGGGCCTCAATGCGCCCTCGGCCTCTATGAGCTATTTGAGCCACCCGTAGTCGGTTGGCCTCGGCCTCGGCTCTACTCTCAGCCTTCTTTATTTCGTCGCGCACTCGGCCCTTACCAATTCCAAGGCCTTCTCCGTAGCCTTGGCTCGGGCCTGGGCATCCTCGACATCCTGTTGGACTTGACAAATGACGGCCTCCCCCTCGCCGATGGCCTCCCGAGTGAGCACAAAGGAGTTGGTCACCTGCGCTCAGGGTGTCAGCTATGCAAATTGTTTAAGTGCTCTAAACCAAGGGCAAGGGGAAAAAATACTTACTCGGACGAGGGCTGAGAAGACCTCCAGGAAGAACTGTTCGTCCCCAAAGTCCGGAGCTCCTCCTGAATGTCAGGCTGAACGACGTGGGACATGAGCTGTTCAGCCCGGCGCCCGTCGTTTATTAAAGAGAACCCGTGAGGGGTCGGCCCACCCTGCTACCCTCGGCGTTTTCGACATGCTCCGGCTTGGCACGCGGAGGGATGCTCATCGGCATCTGTTCGGGGGGTGGACTTGTTGTCCCTGATGGCCCCTCCCCCAACTCCTGTCTGCTTCGGCCGGGGGTGGTTCGCTGGAAGCTGGTGGCTCCTCCACAGTCGCCGGCTCCTCCACCATTGCTGGTTCCTCCATCGTCATCCCCTCGGCCCCGACCCTTTCTGGCGGGGTGTCGGCCATCAGATCCACCTCCGGAACTAGTGGAGACTCGCGCTACTCGGCCTACTGGGACACCCGCACAGTAAGGCGCTTGGGGACCAGCGCCTGCTACCCTCTCTCGGGCCGCCCCGGGCCCTCATCCTCTTGACTGCGGCCTTCCTGACCATGGCGGTCGAGGCTTCATCGCTGCGCAACGTCGACGGGGTTAGTAAAAAAAAAGAAAAGAAAAAGAGAAAAAGAGAGGAGGGCAATTTGGCTAAGTGCTGGGGCGTCTATTACTCACTGCTCTATGTGGTGAGGCTTGCCAGCTGGAGGTTGTGCTCCGACAGAAGTAGGTTGTATTTGGGGATGTTGCAGTCAACAATTGCCCCAGCGCTTCTTGATCTCCTTGGGAGGATAGTGGAGTTCATGTTGGGTCGGAGGTCGGGATCCCCCCACTGAGGCTTGACTTGATCAAGGTCAACAAAAAAGAAACAGGATTTTCATCCCTTGACCGAGGAGGGGATAAGTAACTTGAGGACGTGACCGGTCGGGGCAGGAAGAGCCACCAACCCCTCTGCTGCCTAAGGGTGTAAAAACAGCGAAAGAGGGAGAGTCGGGGGGTGATTTGGAGGTAGTGACAAATGATGAGAAAGGCACAAACGGTCCGAAGGGAGTTCGGGACCAGCTGAGAAGGAGTCAAGGAGTAATAGTCTAAAAGGTTGATAAAAAAGGGGTGAAAAGGTAGACGGAGACCTAACTTAAGGGATATCTCATAAACGACCACTTTACCGGGCCGGGAGGAGACCACCCTGTCATCGGGGGTCGGAAGGAAGAGCCCGACATCTCGGGATACCTGGTAGCGGGCCCTAATGTTTGCTAAGTCTTGGCCCGTCACGTGGAGGCGGTCCCCGTCGGGGATTCCGTCCCAGCTCTCAAAGAGGCACCGGCCGCCGTCTGGCGCCTCCTCGCTGGCGCCCGGCCGGTCGCCGCTGAGCGTCCCCTTGCAGGAGCCCTGTGAGCAACCGGTCGTTGGGACAAGGGAAGACGGTCCTCCGGATCGGAGGACCATGACGGAGAGGGAGATGGAGAGGCACGAAGCATCGAGGGAGAAATATGGTTGTCGGAGGGAGCAGAAGAAGTCCAAGATGGCGAGGAGGCCATGACAAAAGTTTGGGAAAGAAGAAGGAAGGATCGGGAAGGATAGAAGGCTAACCTGGAGAAAGAAATGGCGGGGGGTGATTTCAGGTTGCAGGGAGCATAGGACCATAAGAAGAAGATAACTGAAGCAAAGTGACGGTTATTCAGCCTTCGCCCGGGTTTTGTCAAGTTTCAAATCGTCCCGCCTCAATTTGCCAGCCACGCGGACTCCCGCTATAGGCTGGGCCGCCTCGGCAGCGTCCGGCGCATGAACAAACCGCCTCCGGCCAATGATGGGACACCGCTGACGTTAGTGCCATGATGCAATGATGACGGCCACTTTTACGAATTTCAAAAGGACAACCCCTCCTTGAGGGCGATCGCGGAAGATCGGACGAACAGTAGCGACTGCCTCTTTACATCCCCCAAGTCGCCTGTGCTAAGTTATCACAGCATCAAAGACACATATCTGGGAGTAGTTGGCAGCGGACGGGGATCAACCACTAGGGAGATGACACCCTTTCGCTTCGCCAAGGTGGACCCGCTCCGTCTCAGGGGTGAGGGGGCATCTGATATGGCTGATCCAGCACCATCAGGGTTAACGGTAAAGAGATTGACGGCGTCCCGCTTCGGCCTCCGGGGCATCATTCAACCTCCGAGGCCCGCTTCGGCCTCCTTCAGTCCCAAGCTTCAGCCTCGGCCTTGGGCATCCGTCATGGTCTGGCCCTTAGCTTATAGCAGTGGGCCACCTGGCACGCCCACGTGGCCCACTACTCACATGCTATAGTGCATCACTATGCCCATTAAGGCGTATGGCCCATCACGCACCCGTAACAGTGCATGGCCATATTCCGTTACGAAGTACGATCCACGCTCACCTGCGGCTGCATATGGCATACCTCATAACGGCGCGCGTCTGGTGCAACCATAGCAACCCGACACGCGTAATACCATATTGGCGGGTGGCAAATGAGGCAGGACACCTCTGATACGCTCATGATCCATCACTATCAGCCTCTCCTTTTTGTTTGTTATCGGATAGCAGTATCTCGAAATCATAACCTTTGGAAGCATGAGAGAGGAAGATCTTTGAGCAGGTATAAAGGCCCATACTTGCGACAAAAGGAGGATCCTGAACCCTAACTCTCTAGCTTTCTTCTGCTAGCTAACTCTTGTCTGTTTCCGAGTAACTGACTTGAGCGTCGGAGGGTCCCTACCGGAACATCCGTCGACTTTTCTTGCAGGAGTCTGGCGAGGAGGACATTCATTTCCTGGCGTTCAAGGAAGGTGACTCGGCGTCAACATCTCACAAATAATTATTCTCTGAAATTTTATCTCTATCGAAGATTATATTACTTTTAATTAAAGAAATAGATTGATGGTAAAAGTTTTTTATTTTCCTTGACCCTTTTTCTTTCTTTTTTTTTTGCACTTCTGTTTTTCCTCTTTTTTTTGTTTTTTCATATGGTTACTTAACGTTATTATTTTATTTGGTTAAACCCTATTATTTTATTGGATCGTGGGCCTGTATGAAACCACGATCTAATCGAACACATTTCTCCCTCCTGATTAATTATGCGGGTCGTTCTACTAAGCTGCACCTTTTTGCACGACTTGATCTTCTATTTTGATACAATTTTTGTCATCATTCCCATAGATTATTCGCTGTATGAATTTTCTTAATTCTCATCAAAAAATTTTATCTAACATATCTCATATCCGACATCAATATATAGATGAATGTGATATGCTACTTTAAAATTTTTAAATATAAAAAGCATATAATTTAGAAACTTTTATTAATGCATCAAATGGTCGAAAATCGAACAATTTAAATAATATAAAATAACATATATTCCTTTTAACCACTAGATGGATGGGTTACAAGTCTCCAAATTACATGATTTTTGAGTGTTAGAGTATTTTAGAGATGGTATATTCATCTAATGGTTTAGATAATTGATGTAGTACTTTGTGTTAGAAAATAATTTTTGATCTTTGTAAGTTTTTCTATCACTAGAAATTGCTAGATTTTTATTATAAGTTTTTGAAGAAAAAAAATTCTTACTTTTGAGCCTGTGCAGAAGCCTTGGAATTTATTTTTTTTAAAAAGAAGGTTTTGAATTTGAAGTTTAAAATTCAAAATTTAAAATTTAAAATTCAAATTTAAAATTTAAAATTTAAAAATTTAAATTTAAAAAAAATTGAAACTCAAATTCAAATTTGAATTATTTGAGTTAATTTTACTTAGTTGTTATCTTATTATTACAAGTAGTTTCTAGATTTAAATTTTTGAATTTAAATTTAAAATCTAAATATCTGAAAATTATTATTTAAAAAATTTAAATTATAAGGCTAAACCTTCAACTTTTTGGTTGTGCAAACGAATTAAGCAACCAACTTACTCAAAATGGGTTCTAATGATCTTAGTGCAATCAAACCTGAAAATTTAATGGATCATTCTTTAGATAGTGGTAAAACCAAGTGAAATACTGGCTTACCGCTTTAGGCCTATTTTCTGCCATAGAATTATCAGATCCCAAATCCAATACTCAACAAAGTTCTTCCAATATAGTTCATACTTCCTCTTTATCAACATCAAAAATACCTCAAGAAATAGATTTTCATTGTAATAGAATTTTAAGTGTTCTATTTGATAACCTTTATGATGTATACCTTCCTATTAAAACTGCTAAGGAATTATGGGATGCCTTTGAGGCTGAATATGGAATGGATGATGCTGGTCTAGATCGATCCACCATCTTAAAATTTTGAAAGTACATAATTGTAGATTCCAAACCTATTAGTATTCAAATACATGAATTTCAAGATTTTCTTAGAAAGTCTGAGTTGACTGGCTGTAGTATTTTTGAAAACTATAAGGTTCAAGCCTTAATAGATGCCCTTCCACCATCTTGGTCATTCTTTACATGAGAGCTAAGCCATAAGCAAGGTAGCTTGACCCTAACAGAAGTGATTAACTCTATTAGGATTGAAGAAGAACACCGGCTTAAGCTCAATCAAAATCAAAAGACCGATCTTGGACCTAAAATCCATCTGATCGAATCAAATCCAATTCAAACCTAGGGGAAAGAATTTTAAGAAGAAGAAATTCCAATCTAGATTCAACCAATCATACAAACCTCCTCAGAACCAATCAAACCAGAACCGACCGAATTAGAAGTAAAAATTATAAAGGCACATTCTGCTTTGTGTGCGGAAGGACAAATCATGTTGCGAAGGACTGTTACCACTGAAAGACTGAACCATTAAGAAAATCATCTAAACCACAAGTTAACATGGTCGAGAGTGGTGCTGAGCCTTCTTTCAGATTGGTAAATTCAAAATCCTTAATTAACTCAACCAAATCTTCTTGTGATTGGTAGCTTGATTCAGGAGCTAATGTTCATGTTTATTTTGATCGCTCTCCATCTTTTAGGAATCAAGTGAAGGAGGTGTGACACTTAAAATAATTCTTCAGCACAAGTGCTTGGAAAGGTAAGTGGATCTAAAGATGACATTGAAAAAATCCTAGTCCTTCACGAAGTGATGTTAGTTCCTAGTGTTAAAAGAAATTTGATTAGTGGATCTCTCCTTATATCTAGAGGATATAAAATTATTCTAAAGTCAAATAAAGTTATAATTACTCGTAATAATGAGTTTGTTGGTAAAGGCTTTGTTTGTGAAGATCTTTTCAAATTAAATATATCCTCTAAGTTATCTAATAAAAGTCCTCTTCTTTTAATGTTGAATCTTCAAATGTTTGGCATAGTAGACTTGGTCATGTGAATTTTGATCGTATCATTATATGACAAATCTTAATCTAATTCCTAAAGTTTATATTGATAGAAAATTTAAATGTAAGATTTGTATTCAAGCCAAGATGCCAAGAAAACCTTTTAAATTAGTAAATAGGAGTTTAACACTTCTTGAATTAGTCCATAGCGACGTATGTGACTCTACCAAGTTTCCTACATGGGGAGGAAGTCGTTATTTTGTAACATTATTGATGACTTCTCTCGATATTGTTCCATATATTTGATAAAATCTAAGGATAAAGTATTAGATTAGTTTAAGATTTATAAGGTAGAAGCTGAAACCCAAACTGAGAAAAGCTTAAGAAATTTAGGTAGACCATGGTGGTGAATATACCTCAAATGAAATGACTCTATTTTATCAAGAATATGGGGTTATTCATGAAGTTACACCACCATACTTTTCTCGGTCCAATAGTGTAGCTGAATGAAAAAATCATACATCAATGGATATGGTTAACTCAATGTTAATCAGTTCAGGCGTATCCAAAAACTTATGGGGGGAAGCTCTTTTAGCTGCCTGTTATATTTTAAATAGGATACCCTTTAAGGATAGTCCTAAAACACCTTTTGAGCTTTGGAAAGGTAAAACACCAAGGCTAGATTACCTTAAAATGTGGGGATGCTTAGCTAAGGTAGAAATACCTGAACCCAAGAGAAGAAAATATGACCTAAAATCGTAGATGCTATCTTTATAGGTTATTTCTTAGATAGCAGTACAAATAGGTTCCTAGTGCTAAACTCTGATATAAGTGGCATCTCAAATAATACTCTTATCAAATCAAAGAGATGCTACTTATTTTGAAAATATTTTTTCTTTCAAGAACCAAATACCAAATCAACTCTCTTCTAATCCTTTTTTGGTTCATGATTCTTTTGAAGCTGGGTCCTCTAATGAGTCAATGAAAAGAAAAAGATCTAATCTTGAAGGTGGACCTTCTGAACTTAGAAAAAGTTCAAGGATAAGGAAAGAAAAAGACCTTGGTAAAGGTTTCTTTACTTTCCTTGTCGAAGGCAAACCTTCTTTTTCAGAGGTGATGTCTTCACCTGATGCTCCTTTTTGGAAGAAAGCTTTTCTTTTTGAATTTAATTCAATCTTGCAAAATAAAACATGGATCTTATCTAATTTACCCTCTGGAAGCAAACCTTTAGGGTATAAGTGGGTATTTAAGAAGAAATTTAGACCCGATGGTTCAATAGAAAAGTATAAGGCTAGATTAGTAGCCAAAGGGTATAACCAAAAGAAAGGGTTAGATTTCTTTAATACCTATTCTCCTGTAGCTAGAATAACAACCCTTAGATCACTTCTTTATATTGCTTCTATTCATAAGTTGATCATTCATTAAATGGATGTGAAGATTGCGTTCCTTAATGGAGATCTTGAGAAGGAGATCTATATGGAACAGTCTGAAGGTTTTATTGTAAAGCGACAAGAAGACAAGGTTTGTAAACTTATCAAGTCCCTTTATGGTCTTAAACAGGCTCCTAAACAATGGCATAAGATATTTGATCAAATTATTTTATCTTTTGAATTTCAAATCAATAATCATGATAAGTGTGTCTATTCTAAGATCATCGACAATGATTGTATAATCCTTTGCTTATATGTCGATGATATTTT